>CALNHX010003355.1:0-112811 GCA_940337035.1 Agriotes lineatus | reverse complement strand
CTCACTTTAAATAAGAGGTGGCGTGGTTAACACGTTGAGTTACCGTGCTCGTTTGCTTTTTTCCTCCTGATGAAGCATCTTACGAAAGTGGGCGAAACGTTGAGTTCTTCGATCTCAATCATGACACGGTCCAATCCCGGAAGTCGTTTGTTACTTAATGACAATGGCCGTGAAAGCCTCAGAAATCATCTATATGAATACAGGTGTAAAATTTTACTGGCTAGCCGGTTCAGAGACATTTTCTAGGTGGACATCGCGACTTGATAAACTGATGTTTACAAGTGAGGAACAAAGAAATAATATTATATAGGTAACTCCCTTTTTACTTTACGAAATTTTGTAGACTTCACAGTTTTAGTGTTCCAGTTTTCAAGTGGGCAATTATACATATAGCTGGCACATTGAGAAGAAATTTAAGTGTGATATAGATTGTAAGTTATTTTATAAACGTATAGCTGCTTCTATACTATTTCCAATTTGATGAAATTCATTATATTGAATTGCAAATGGCTTAATATTATCTACATGGAAAAAATGTTTCAGTGTGAAGTAATATATTTTGAATTCTGTTGAAGCAAGCACATTTAGAATTTCTAACAAACGTTTGACTTTTTACAAGTTTAAGTTGTGAACATCTTATAAGTAGTTGAATTCTGACAGATTTCAAAGAACCTATAATATTTTGCACATTAAAAAATGTTTAAATGTGAAGTAAGTTGTGTTTCACTTTATTAATATAACATTTAAATAGCTTGTAATTTTGTTTTAGATTTTATTAAGTTTTTCCAAATTTTATTTCGACAGCTTGCAAATTTCTTTTTGATGTTTTACACATATAAAAATGTTTTAGTGTGAAATAATTTCTTTTCAATTCTATTAAGACTTTATAAATTTAATTCTGACAAGTTTTCAGTTGTATACTAGTATTATCCTCTTGGAAAAGTGTTTAAGTGTCTAATTTATTAAGCCTTAAACATTTCAGGAAACTTATTTCAACTGATTGCAAATGTCTATTACCACTTGGCACGTAGAAATAAAAATTCATTGTGAAATAAGTTCATTTGAATTCTATTAACACAAGCACATTTTAAATATCTGTTTTAACATTTTTCAATTTTATTTAGCTTTGAGCACCTTATAAACTTTATTTTAATAATTTTTAGTTTCCTACTAACATCTGTCATTTATAAAAAATGTTTAAGAAAACGTAGAAAAATCAAATTTAATTTCTTTTAATTTTTTAAGTCTTCAAAGATCGAGATTATTTATTTCGACTGATTCCAAATGTCTGTTAATATTTTGCACATTGAAAAAAGGTCTTAGTGTAGAATACGAAGCTTTTAATGGTATTAACTCAAAGAAATTTAGACTCTTAAATAACAGTTTGAATTATTTTTACACTACTAAGTTCTGGACATTTTGTAAATTTATTCTCAACAGTTCTCAAATGTCAAATACTATTTTTTCTTTTAAAAAGAAATGTTTAAGTGTGACGTAAGTTATATGTATCTTTGTTGAAACAAAATGATTTAGATAATTTAAATTACGATTGAATTAACTCCAATTTTATTAAGTCTGGAATATTTTACAACTGCATTTTGACAAATTGCATTCGTCTTTCAATATTTTGCACATTGGAAAAAATGTCTCAGCATGAAATAAGTGATTTTTTATTCTATCAATGCACATCCCACAGAGTTAACTTTGACAGTTGTGCAAGTGGTAATAGTACCTTTTCCCTTCAAACATTTTTAAAGTGTGATGTAAGTTATGTTTAAACTACCTACTCTTGAACTACTCCCAATGCCTAAAGTCTTGAGAACATTATACGAATTCCATTTTAATGGATTTCGAATGTCTCTTAACGTTTTGTACATTCGGAAAATGTTTTAATGTGAACAAGTGGTTTTTGATTCTATTCAGAAAACCAATATAAAATTTATGTAACCCTGTAACTACTTTTGATTTTATTAAGTTGTAAGCATCGTACACAAGTAGGTACTTTTGTAAAAACTGATAAATTTTTCACTCGCTGCCACGATATCATGTTAAGTAAGGGGTACTAACCAACTGAACACTTAATGGAGTTAGGGGTACAATTACTTTCCTTAATTTCGTAAAGGGGTACTCGAGGAAAAGTTTGAGAACCCCTGCAAAGCATGGTCCCGAAAAATATAATCCCTGGGTCTTTTTCACGAATGTGGGACTTAATCGGAGCTAATAAGTTTTTTGAAGTATTTCTTTGGACTTACATTTCTAGAGCCAGACGATGTAGTAGATGTTTTCACCGGCCACATTATGAAATACTTCCTGAAGATCAAAGTGTGAGCGATTTCTGTGATGACGTTCTAGAAACTCATATACAGGGTGTTAATTAAGTACCTAGACAAACCGTAAGGGGTGATTCCTTGATCAATTCTAAGATAAAAAGTTCATACAAAAATGGGACCTAAACAGACTAAAGAGAAAAAGTTACTAACACTATCAAACAACTACAAATAACCACCTTTTTAACAAATTTTAACAACTGTCAATTTGTTGATAGTTCCGAATAAATAAATTGCTATTGTTTATCAAAGCTCACTTTGTTATTTTGTTGCAAGTTATTCTTATAATGAACGAAATTGCTGTTACAGTTTTTTCCGTTTTTCTTGAAAAAGGTTTATTCTATAAAAAAAAAAAAGAAAAACACATCTTTTGTGTAGTTTCAATGGATAAAGCTACAAAACTTGTCGTCTGGACTAAAAAACAGTGCCGTACCAGATTTTTCTAAAATAAGGTAATCGACGTGGCCCCGATGCAAGCCACTGATGGAAATAAATTAAATTTATTTTGGCCAAACAATGCCACTTTATGAAATACTAATCTACACCAAGTTTCATTAGACTACCTCTAGTAATTTTCCAAATTAAAAAAAATATGTTTAAACTTCAGCAGTTTCGGTCGCTTGTTTGTATAAACTGTTTATCTTAGAATTGATCAAGGAATCATCTCTTACAATTTGTCTACGTACTTAATTAACACCCTGCATAGGGGGAAGCTGTATTTCCTCCAAAAGCATGGGCAGAACTACAAATGCCTGTGAATCATTCGGCGCTCCATTAAACGTATTATACAGGGTGATTAATAACTGGTAGAACAAAATGAACGGAGCAGTGTTGAATCCAGGGGGTGACCGGGGTACAAATACCCCCCCCCCCCCCGAAAACATTACCACTTCACATTCATGTTTTTTAATCTATAAAAGAATGGGTGGATTGCGCGGAAATAGATAAAAATACCCCCCAGACGTTTCATTTTCCCACCCGGATTAATCAGTCTGAATTCAACACTGGTTTAGAGCATCATGTTATGGTTAAAAAATGCGAAACAAAATTATTGCCGATCGGGTTTTGTTTCCGAGTTATTAGACCTCAAAATTTCCGGTTACGATTTTAATTTTTAACTTTAATAATACCACGCCATGATTTATGTGACATAAAAAGTGTATTAAATGTTAACTTCAACTTTTTATATCACACAATTCATGGCGTGGTATTATTAAACTTAGAAATTAAAATCGTAACCGGTAACTTTGAGGTCTAATAACTCCGAAACAAAACCCGATCGGCAAAAATTGTATTTCGCATTTTTTAACCAAAACATGATGCTGTAAACGCTTGTTCATTTTGTTCAACCAGTTATGAATCACCCTGTATAATAGTCCACATCCAAATATTTTAAGTTTTGTTGAAATATTAAAAGAGATACAAAGCAAAACTTACATCCAGTTAAGAAGCAAAAATAAGAAAAAAACTAAAGTTATAGTTGAAAAAGAAAACTGGAAATGATGCACCAGTTGTTGAACAACAGACTGTCAATTTTTAAGTTTAACAAAGGTGTCTTTCAAATGTTTGCCTGTTTAATCATATGCACCTAGTATTAAAATTATCGTTGAATTTATTAATTATTTTTACATCTATTTTAAGATGCATGTATGTATTATTGTATGCCGTTAGAGCAATTTAAATTAAAGAAAAAACACAGTAAAAATTGAACCAGTTTTTTTAAAACTAAAATATATATAAAAGAAAAAAGCAAACAATTAAAATAGGAGAAATTCAAAAACATTATTGACGAGCTGATTAAAGGCAAACAATTTATAAGGAGGACTAAACGTGACCACCTCCACGCGGTGTTCCCTTCGAAATGACATCCTGTCGGGGTACGAATATCTTAAAATATGGTTGTAAAACAATTACGAGGTTAGTCTCTCATTGCTGAACTAATACTGTTTTTAGAGGTGTACGCTGAGAGTATCAAGCGCTAATAGTACCTACTACCCCAAAATTGAAATTCGAGATGAAAGAACCTAACCTGATTTGAAAGTATTTGTTCTAGGAGAGCTATCAAAATAAATAAAATCAATAATAAATAATTTTTATGAGAAGGGCATATATTTTAAATAAGTTCATTTAAACAGGAATTATAATTTCAATCAAAATATAACATACAAGCTTAAATAGCCGTTGTTCTACCTGCGCTGGTAAAATTAAACAAACATAAACACTATAAGAGGGTAGGGACATAGCAATATTCTAGCTTAACTTTATTTTAAAGCAATATAAAATAGTTTTATGTTAAAAATATTTATAATGTCTTGGGTGGCTCTAGATCCTGTGTTGCTATTTTGCTCGACGTAACTGAGCCATTCCATGTGATTAATTATGAATTTTTCCTAAGAAATAGGAAAAATATGAAATTCGCGGATTAGTTTTGCAGTTGTATGACAAAGCAGCAAACAATTAGTAAAAATGGGTAAATATCATCAAAGTTTCAGACGAACTATAACTTGCGGTGTATGTATACCAGGGATCTATCTTTGGTCCTCCTTTATTTGTAGTACATGCTAATGCTTTGGCATATTTGAAATTAACAGCTACCGTGATTTAAAAAAATGACTGTCAAAGATGAACTGTTTCAGAGTACCCTATCTCACCACCTTGATGACTACTTGAAAACATACCAAAGCTGAAAGTTTTGTGATTATCCTGTCGACACGTAGTTTGTTTTAATTGCACGAGTGAGATATCGTTCCTCTGACGTCTAGTCACATCCTAGCTTAGTAGAGCCTCCTTCTTAAATCCTCCTGGTGTGCCATAAGGACTAGGGGCCGGTATTTACTCATCAAACAGGGGACGGGCTGGACCCTATTTAAACACGGCCCGTTCCGTACTGGAGCTGTGAAGGATTCAACTTTGTCGACGATTATCCGTAGTAATTTTCCGCCACTGCAGAAGTGTACAAATTTCAATTAACTTACGTTTCCGATATGAATATGGTAACGATCGTAGTTAACTTACTGTCACTAAAAATGTTGAAAGTATTTTATTGTTTTGTGACTGCTGCCATAACAGTACAAAATATATGCATATGTCAAAATGGATTTATATGTTAGCTTGTCCACTTTTGAATCGGCAATGCGCTCAACTGTTATTGATCGCACTGTATTAAAAACATCTCTTGGCGCCTGACGACTATACAGCCCAACAAACGAATATTGCCGAAGAAGTCGTCGTCGTCACAGGGCACCCACATTCTTCGCCTGAGTGCAACGCCGTAGGGAGTGTGCACTTGGGTAGGGCTACGCCCCAGCACGTCAGCCAACCCCCAGGACCGCCTTTGTGGACTTTCGCGTGCCAGGATAACAGCATAGTCGAAGCGATAGCTGCATTCCAATGTGTACCGCCAACTTGGCTCCGGCAGTAGAAATTGCCTGCTGAACTACCGTTCTTGTTAGATATGAGCTCCTGATGATTGAAGCTAATAAAACCGCTACGTTAGCTCTACCGTTTTCGTAGTTTTTGTATTGCGCAGCGAGCGCATGTTTTATTTGGTTTATGGAACTGAACGGATCGAAGCACGAACTTGACGTACTCACTTGGCGCATTTAAAGTTTGCAAAATAATGTAATGGTTATATGATACTATAATGGTATTTTTATCGTGCAAAGGGATGAAGAACAAGGATTTCTTTCAGCAGAAATCTTGAACATGTTACGTATGCAACCAGTTTGACTACGTGACCTTTATATATGCCCGTAATATTTTTTAATGAATTACTGCTGAAGTACAGTGACGTATTAACCATGGTTGCCGCCAGAAGCCTCTTTAAAATTTGCGCACATATATTACTTAACGTTAGAAAAATCAAGAAATAATTTGCTGTGATAATTTTAGGTTACACTTTACAGTAGGTACAGTCGTTCTCATTAAGTGTTGTACAGCATCTGTGCTTTGTGAATATAAATTAATACCACAAAGTTAAAAAAAAGTGTTGTATATACAAATATTTTGAAAGTATAAATCTAGGTCTACCTAGTTAATGATACAGTGTGAGCCTTTGTCATTGGCGTAACCAGCGGGGGGGCCAGGGGGGCCAGGCCCTCCCCAGAGTGCGGTCTGGCCCACCCCAGAAGAATGAAAGTTAAATAAATTTAAAAATCTGATTTTGTATTAAACCATTTAAACCTACGGATTTATTAACGACCGACACGCATTCTTAAATTTTCAGATTTTATTATTTGTTTTGACTAAAAACATAGTATAAATACCGTATGTTGTATAGGTGGTTGTAATTGAAAATAATATGCAAAATAAAACATAATTAGTGCAGAACTACAATATAGTTTTGTTAATCTTTAAAACAAAACAATATTTTTTTCCAGTGCACCATTTCTTTTAATTTCTCTTCAGTAATCTATAAATACATGGTCAACTTATGTGCCTAGAAAAAGACAATTTCAATTATTTTATATGCCGGTATGTAAGCAAAACTTGAGTGAATCTCTAACGACTTTCTGAGCGCATGCCTCTACGTAGGCTCGTCTAGTTCAAACACACTACGACATGCTATTTGGACGTTTGCTTTGTCTAAAGAGTTGAGTTTATCATTTTGAAGAGTAGGATCCAGAATTGTATGTTTAGTAATATTTAAGGTAGCACAGTAGTGTCGTAATTATAGATTTGCAAGACCCCGCAGTGCCAGGTATGAGGGCCCTGATCGAAAGAAGATTTTTTCTTAATTTACAATGTGTACTGTTAAAAGCTTTGGGGGCACAAATATACACATGAAAAGGTTTTCTTGGGTTATTTACGATATTATTAATAAAATTAACAAAAGGAACGTGAAGTGTAGTCATTTTCAAAATGGCAGCTTTAAAAGTAGGGTATGGAACATCGTAGATCAAGTTTGGCGTCGCCCCATCTAGTTATTAGAAATATTTAAGAAGTTTCTTGCCCAGTTACTGAAACTACATATTTTTTCCAAATATTTTTAAAGAATTTAAATTTAAAACGGTTTTGTTAAAGTTTTAGATAAAATTAAAATTCAATGTACGGAATCGGAATCGCATGCTGGAAAGCATGCATTATGGGAAATGGGGCGTCAGCTGTCACTGAGCACTGAGGGCCTTCTGACTCAATAATTAGTGCAATTAAAGACAACTCACAACTTACCAAATTACAAAAGCGAGAAGATCAAAGTAACACTAAAAGTATTGTTTTTTAAATTTTAAAAGTAAACGCCAGAGATAAAGAAGAAATGAACTAGCCCATGCAAAATCTGAAATAATACAAAATTTTCTTACAAAAGGTACCTCTTAAAAAAAATTAAAAATGACTTGACCCTTACGGCTACATAGAATAACGCAGGAAGCTGTATAGACATACATAGAGCAATAGATGTATTTGCAGAAATACAAGCGAAGGAAAAAGATTTTTAGATTGTAATTGCGGGGGACGCTCATATTATTGAAATAAATTTAAAGAACGTTCATATCTCAGTTTGCAGGTATTTGAATGTCCCTGGTGTATTAGTACACTTACGTGTATTTTTTAATATTACATAATAAAGTAACTTAATCTTGTATTTACCAACTGGTTTTTGTGCCCTATATAAGTATTTATCAGCTGTAGTAAATAGAATTTTGTGGTGATGACGAGTGTAAGTGATCCTAACTGCTTGAATTTCCACAGTTGCAAACTCAATATATTATGATAAAGAGAAATCACAATAACTTTGAAGAAGATATTAATTTTTTCAAGAAAATATTTACTTCAACCTTACTGAGAAAAAATTGAAGTGATGTTTTCCAAAAAAGGTATTTATCCTGGAATAATAGTTCTTATCGCCAACTTCATTGAGTTGCGAGAGGTAATCTTTACATTTTTTATGTTGTTTAGAAACCGATACAAAAACAAGCAAATAATATATAGATATGCAAATTAATATCTTCAAATATATGCATAGATATTGTCGATGGTTGGCTGGGGGCCTGGCCCTCCCCAGCCAAAAATCCTAGTTACGCCAATGGCCTTTGTTGAGTTATAACACAATCACCAATAAACTTACAGCTGTCTACTACAACACTGTTCATGCCTAGGAATGATTATCTTATGACAATATTAATAAACATTGTTGGTCATAAACTATTAATTCCTATACATATCTACTTGAATTTGCAACCTTCAAAATAGCAAATAATTTTAAGGGGCTTCTGGCACTGCTGATGTCTGACTTTTCAACCTCAAAATAACCGTTACACTTATATTTAGAATTCTAAACGCAGTGGAATTCATAATTCACACAGTGTTAATTGTAAAATTAATTTTAAATTACGACTTTGACGTCATTGTCATTGAAAAATGGGTAACAAATGAGCAAAACTTGCACCTTTCGGGATTGGGCGATCTCATTGTTGAGAAAGAAGTACTCGTGGTTTTAAACATGACGTTTTTCGTCGAAGCGTTCATGGATTTTCAAATAATATATACTGGCTGTTTCCTAAAAAAAACGCCGCAACCCATAACTCCGTTGTTTTAAATTTTATACCCAACAAACTCTATATATTCTTAAATAGCAAGACAACAGCTAAATATCTTTCAACTGTTTTGAGCAACCATGTTCAACTTTTTTATTTTAAATTGAACACCCTGTATATTTTTAGATATTTGGATTCAGGATGAAATTCTGCATGCAGTCGTATGCTTCATTTGTTTTTTGGACACTTAGAAATGTTTAAAATAATTTTTTAATATTGCATGTAGACAGTCGTACAGTACCATAAAATTTTCAAGTATGCCTTGGAAAACAATCAGAATGTTGAAATATTTTATTGGAAACAAATTTAAACAAAACACAAAACGTATCTACAAGTATTGCTCAAACTGACCGCCACCTTGTTGAACACACAACTGACATCTTCTAGTTACTCCATTGGTCGCATTCAATATCAAATTGGGAGGTATTTCGCGACAAGCATTGATAATCCTCTGCCTCAGAATTTCTTCGTTTTCTGGACGTGTTAGATAAACACGATCTTTAAGATCCCCAAAACCAAAAATCTAGGGGCGTACGATCGGGCGAACGCGCAGGCTACCGAACTGGTCCATGCGTTCCTATTCACCTTCCACCAAATTTGGCGTTTAACCAATTAACATTTATTCTGACGTTATGCGGGGGAGCCCCATCTTGTTGAAAATAAACTCTATTGAGTTCTGCAAGAAGCAATTCGTCCAAAAATTGTTCAATGCCCTCAGCCAAGAGTTGATGGTATCTTTCTTGATTTAGGTTGCCATCTATGAAAAATGGCCCAATCAATCGCTCTCCCAAAAGACCGCACCAAACATTCACACTAAATCTTCCTTGAAAATTAGTTTCAACGATAACTCTTGGATTTTCCTGGCTCAAATATCGGTGGATGTTTCTATTAAAAATGCCATTGTTACTAAATGTGCATTCATCTGAATAAGTAAGTTTCCTACAAAATATCCGATCTCATTGCATCATATTTAAATAAAAATGGCAATTTTGCTCTAATACGTGCACTTTTTGAGGTACGTACGATTTGAATTTCTGCTTTTTCAGTACTGTATGTACAGTTCGCATTGATGATCCAATGGTACTCGCAATTTCCCGAGTAGACGTTGTTGGATTTTCTTGAACACTAAGAAAAACATCTAATTCTACATTTTCGCAAAATTTACGTACATCGCGCTTGGGTTTTTTCAAAGCTCCGTAGTTTCTCAAATTTTCTTCTTCTTCTTCTTCTTTCTCAGCTCTTTGAAATCCACTCCTGGATGTAAGCCTCTCCATATCTTTTCCATGCTTCCCTATTTCTTGCTTTGTGTTGCCATTGGGTTCCCAATCTCTCTTTTACATCGTCAATCCACCTTCTTTGTGGGCGACCTACACTTCTTCTATTTCTTCTGGGTCTCCATTCCAAAATGCGCTTTGTCCACTTTGATTCTTCTGGCGACATGACCAATATAGCTCCATTTTAATTGAGCTATTCTTTTCATGACATCTTCCACTTTTGTTTTGTTTCTTATTTCTTCGTTTCTCATCCGATCATTATAGTACGAGCGGCGGTGACACTAAGTCTAGTGTGATAAAACTTTTCAATGTCATATATATAATTCGTTAGGTTATTGATGGGGAAACACAAAATGGCAGTGCATCCACGTGTGAACCGAACGGCACTATAAAAAATTATTAAAGAAAAAAATTAATATCTAGTATCATAAAACTTCAGGATTCTGATTGTTTCTCAGATCCTATTTTCTAGTATCATCGAACTTCATACAAATTCAAACGTTATCTGAAAGATTATCAATTTCTGTGTAAGAAAAACCAGTGCTGCCTTTTCCAGAAATTGAAGAAAATGGCGGCAGCAGCATTTGAAAGTCGCGATTATCGGAACCGAATTTCGCGTGTTCATTCGGTTTTATCGGCATTAATCCGGTTTTCTTCGATTTGTACTAATGAAATACGCGTGACATTGTAAATTGCAATACATTTTCTATTGCGTTGATTGTTTAAACAAATGAAATTGTGTTTTTGATGTGATATTTTTCGAATTTTCCTTATTTCTCTTGTTTTTTTTTCATATTTTCCAAGCCTTCGATTCCAATTGAGAATGAATTAGTTCTATCTAAATTAGATTCTATCAATTATTCCAAGTTCATTGATTTTTGGGGCCGCTTTTTTAGGTCTTTTCGCGTTTTTCACAGCACGTTGGTAAAATAAATCAACGCCGCAGACACAATTTCTGCTTAAAAATAGCTCAAAAATCTGTGTTCCCAGTAAAATACTTCTAATTTGTTCAAACAATCCCTGCCGTGACAAATAAATGGCATGAATAAAAAAAGTGCGAAACGGATTCGTACTTGCTGTGAAAAACACGAAAAGACCTAAAAAAGCGGCCCAAAAATCAATGACTTTGGAATAATTGATAGAATCAAATTTGTTTAAACAATGATCGCAAGTATTGTTTCAACGAATAGAATTCATTTATTCTCAATTGGAATGAAATGCATGAAACTATGAAAAAAAACATAAAAAATATGGAAAAATCTAAAAATATTACATAAAAAATGGAATTTCATTTGTTTAAACAATCAACAACATTGAAAATTTATTGTAAATTACGATGTCAGCGTATTTCATTAGTACAAATCGAAAAGAACGTATTAATGCTGATAAAACTGAATGGACACGCGAAATTCGGTTGCGATAATCGCGACTTTCAAATGCTGCTGCCGCCATTTTCTTCACTTTCTGGAAAAGGCAGCAGTAGTTTTTCTTACACAGAAATTGATGATCTTTCAGATAACGTTGGAATTTGTATGAAGTTCGATGATACTAGAAAATAGGATCCGAGGGATTACTTATCTCCCTGCTGCCGCTGATAAGAGTTCGTTCGGGGAGTGGCAGCACTGTTTTTTCTTAAAGCCCTACCCCTTCCCTGTCTCGAGGAACAATCAGAATCCTAAAGTTTTATGATACTAGGTATTGAAAAAAAATAATCTTTTTTTAAATAATTTTTTTATAGTGCCGTTCGGTCCACACGTGGCAGCACTGCCATTTTGTGTTTCCCCATCAATGACCTAACGAATTATATATATGACATTGAAAAGTTTTATCACACTAGACTTAGTGTCACCGCCGCTCAGACTATTAAGGCTCACGCCTAACATTACTCTTTCAATTGCTCTTTGTGTGGTGCGGAGTTTATTTACTGATTTTAATGTTAATGACATTGTCTCCATTCCATAGGTTAATACCGGGAGAATACAGGCATTGAAAACTTTGGTTTTGAGATTAATTGGGATCTTTTCATTTCGTAGTGTTGTTCTTAATTTTCCTACTGCCGCCCAAGTCATTTTAGTTCTTCTACTTATCTCGGCTGTTTGATTTTGTTTCCCGGGTTTTATTAAATGACCTAGATATATATATATATATTCTTGGACGCTTTCTATAACAGTGTTTTCAATTTGAATTGGTGTGTTTTCTAATGTCATAACCTTTGTTTTGTTAAGGTTAATTTCCAGACCTACTTCTTCTGATGTTAGTTTTAGTTCGTTGAGCATGTCTTGTATTTCGTTTATGTCGGAACTTATTAAAACAATGTCATCCGCAAAACGTAGATGCGAGAGATGGCGACCGTCGATGTTGATACCTTTCTGATCCCAATTTAGTTTTTTAAATACCGATGGGGCCATAATTATAGGTATATAACCGCAATAAGATAACATGAACAACCAAATAGAATGCTTGAGTAAGAAAGAGATGACCATACAACAATATTACTCTAGTAGGCACAATTAGTTGACATATGTCATAATTAAAGTGAGCGTCAAGCTTACTCGTATATTTGCTACTATGTTTAGCTCTTTCTTACTAAAGCAATATGTGTTATTTTCTTGTTCATGTTATCTCATTGCTGTTATATACAGTGCTATTATACAAAATGCGAACATAGGTAGTCAAATCAGTTAGAATACAGTTTATGGGCTTTGTATGCGTTAGACAGAAATAGACATATACGATTTAAAATCTAGTATCCTAGGATTCAGTGTTTTCTGAAAACAAACACCTTCATTCTGCGGATGCTAGATGTTAATCGCATATATGTCTATTTCTGTCTAACGCATACAATGCCCATAAACTGTATTCTAACTCATTTGACTGCCTATGTTCGCATTCCGTATAATTGCACTGTATAATTGTGGCCCCATCAGTATATTCTCTAGCGTGAGCGTGAATAATTTTGGTGAAATGGGATCTCCTTGTCGAACCCCTCGGTTGATTGGTATTTCTTGAGTTTCTAAGTTTTCTCCTATCTTCACTTGGAAAGTTGCTGTTTTATAAATTTCTTTTATTAGTTCTCTGTATCACGAATCTATCCTTGCATCGTCCATTGCTTCAAATACGCTCTAGTGCTCTATGCAGTCGAAAGCCTTTTGGTAATCTACAAAAGCTAGGTAAATGCACTGGGATATTGTATTCTGTGCATTTTTCTATTAATAGTCTCACATTTTGTATTTGTTCAGTGGTACTATATCCTCGGCGGAATCCTGCTTGTTCAGGAGGTTGGTATGCGTCTAATTTGTTGGTCAACCTGCTGTTAATGATCGACATCAGCAGTTTGTACAAGTGGGCCAGGAGACTTATCGGTCTGTAATTTTCGATGTTAAATATGTCCCCTTTCTTGTGTACAAGTATGACCTGTGCATTTTGCCATTCTTTGGGGATCCTATCAGTTTGCAGGCACTTATTTAATAGGATTTTTATAGCTTCTTGAGTAGTTGGTCCTCCTAATTGGATCATTTCTTTCGTTATTGTATCCTCTCCGGGGGCTCGGTTATTTTTCATTTTTCTAAGCGTAAATTGGAGTTCCTCAATGGTGATCTCAGGGATTTCCTCTGAGCCTACGTTTGTTATAGATATTGGTGGTCTTTCGTCTCTGTCTGTGTTCTTTGTCGAATATAAATCTTTGTAAAAGTCTTCTATAATACTAGTTATTTTATCTTTTTCTTGTTTTATTTCACCGTTTTTGTTTTTTAGTTGGTGTATTTTTGGTTGTCCAGTTTTATTTATAGAGTTTCTCAAATTTTCTTCAATTCTTCCAAATTTGCGAGGTTCTGGAACTTCTCTGTTCGGAAAGCGGTCGCTATAAAAGCGCACTGCTTGGCCACGATTTTTATTGCATTCGAAATACACTTGCATCATGTCAGTCAGTGGATTGTTATCCATGATTTGTTATTTAACAAAAACTAATACATTACAACGACAAAATGAATAAAAATCCAAGAGAAACTGCGACACTGACGCTTAAATGACGTTTATTGCGTTGTGTATTCTGATTGTTTTCCACGGCACACTTGAAAATTTTATGGTACTGTACGACTGTCTACATGCAATATTAAAAAATTATTTTAAACATTACTAAGTATCCAAAAAACAAATAAAGCATACTATTGCATGCACAATTTCATCCTGAATCCAAATATATAAAAATATACAGGGTGTTCCATTTAAAATAAACAATTTGAACATCGATGCTCAAAACAGTTGAAAGATATTTACGAACGGGCGATGTCAAAAGGTAGCTCTTGTCTTGCCATTTAAGAATATATATAGTTTTTTGGGTCTAAAATTTAAAACAACGGAGTTATGGGTTGCGGCGTTTTTTAGGAAACAGCCTTATATGCAAATAAAGAAAATATCCTTATTCTAATTTTAGTATTTTTAATTTTGTGGGGTGGTGAAATACCCAAAAACGGCGTGAGTCGTTATATTTTCATTCAGCTGGATATCTTCAAATATACAGGATGTTACTTAAGTCGACCGTGTGACTTCTGGAGGTACTATTGCTATACAAAAAGACTAAGACACGTTTTTTTAGCTGTGTGAATCTGAACTTCTACTGGCAACTGAGATGGGAAAAAAATTTAAATTATTTTAAAGCGCCACTGTCAACGATGCCTAGAATGAGCTTAGTTTCGAAAACTAGGATTATTTCTTGCTTAGAAAATACCTAATATAAATATTCCGCAAATTGCACATTTACCTAGTTTTATAACTGTTTTGTATTGTAGTTTTTGATATTAGAATTTGGTAAGACATATGACAGTTTTGAGTTATTCACATGACAGTTAGTCATTTCATCAACTAAAATAATAAAACTTCATCGCTTCTAGGTTTAGAACTTGTCTTAGTTTTTTTAGCAATAGTACATTGTAACGTAACAAAGAAGTATAAAAGTCTGCGGTTTTGAGAGTCGCTGAATTTGTCTTAAAGCGGCATGTTTTTAGAAGCCGATGAGTAACAATAGTATTTAATGGTATGAGACCGATAATGACCCCATAACGGACAAGGATACATTTTGGGGCCGAAGCCGATTAGCCGAAACTGATAAATTATATATTGTTATGGTATTGGACAGGGGTCTAAAAATCAGATTAATAAGCTTAAAGAATACAGTATTAAAAATTATAAAGATGAAATTTAGAATGAAATAGAAAATTATAAGGATGCAAATAGAATTTATAATTTAATTAAATGAAGCTAACTGAGAAACGGTAGTATTCTAACCTAATTTAATATCTGAAATGAAATTGGAAGTTAATGACAAATACTTTTTCGAAATATACTATTGAACATAGTAGGTACTGAACAAATAATAAAGCTTTAATAATGTGTTGGACTGAAAAAATAAGCTAGATCGATATGGAGATGGTTTTATTGATAAGAAAATTTTTTTGAAACGAAAATGATGTAATACAATTTTGTAAAGTTTGAAATTAAGAAATAAACTCTTTTATGAGTTTTTAAATAAATATTTGCAAAATAAAAGGGTTAAAGTTGCATTCAAATTGGCGCGATAAAGAAGACTAAAAACTAAAATATTAAACGAAGAACATTAGAAAAATAGATGGACGAAGACTAGAATGTGGTGATAGAAGCAATTTAATACAATTATAATCTACAAAGGCAAATAAAAGTAATGGAATGTGAATTGAGTTTATTGTGGAATTACATTTGCATCAACTGAATTGGATAAGAAAGAACGCTTTACAAGGGAAGTAGATGACATCGAAATTATTAGCAGAGTGAGCATATTTGTGGGGCTTAGTCAGTGATATCTGGTGGCTCTCTGGTCAAGATTCTTGCTGCTGGGTTGTAGCGGACTTCATATGAGTAATTTGGGTTGAACATTAAAGTAACGCAACTACGACTGGGGTCTATTTGAATCTGTACTGTGGTGAAGCTGTAGATGGTGATTCCTCTGGCAAACTAGTTTCGAATCCGGATTCTGGACATCTTGGCAGTTGGTTGTCAGTTGAGGCTTTCGCTGTGGCTTTGAGTGGAGCAGTTGTGTAGCGTGGTCGGTTGCAGAGTTGGACGTATTGGCTTTAGCAGAGGAGAGTGTTCCGTTTAATAAAAGGTAACAGAATCCAGGTATTAAAAATAACAACTGAAAAAAAATAAAGTGTAAAGTGAGTTAATTTTAATCAAGGAAGTACTTACTATTTGAGATTGTCGTATGACAAATGTACCGATGAAGCATTTGTAATTGAACTTTCAGAACTAGTTTGAAGTGTCAGTTGACAGAAGTTTTGAGTTGTCATAATAAAATAGCAACATCAAATTTCAGAATATAAGCAATCTAGATTAAAAAGAATCCGACCTGATTTTCAGTCAATTGTATCTACTGGGGCTAGTAGAAAATAATGTTGATTATCCAAAAATAAAAAAATAGGACAACTAAATTAATTAAAATTCAACTATAATATAACATAACATATATTGGGCACACAAAGTGGAGCTAATCACCTTAACAATATTTTATATGTAATATCGGCCGTATGTTGTGTAACAGTTTTCGTAATATTTACTAATTTACTAATTATAAGATATGTATATGATTTTATTTTCAAACGTTATACAAGTGACAGCTGATGTGACTTGATTGACAATGTAGTAGTAGAAGTAAAAGTACTTCAAAACTTAATTAGCTTTCGAATACTTTTGACATGGGCCTTCTTGATTGTCAGAAACTGACGTAGACGTTAATTCTCGATAATCGTAATTTTTATACATTTTGTATTTATATTAGTTCGGGAGTTTGAAAAGAAAATAAATACCATATGCTATTCCGAGTAAAAGTGACTTTATGTGCCTCGCCCGGACTTGTCTGACTCGCTAGCGCTCGTCAGTCAAGCGTGTCCGGTATCGCCACACAAATGATAATTTTTACTCCTAATAACATAATATCCTTTATTTTCAAACGTCATAAAAGTGACAACTTATGTGAATTTATTGAGAAGGTATATACGTTACTTTTATGCTGGCAGAGTAAAAGTACTTCTTGATTAGCTTTAGATTAGCTTTCTTTTTACCGAGTTCTGTAGACTAAGAGTTACCACGTCTGCTTAGCATTCGGGAGGTCGCGGGTTCGATTCCCCTGGCCGCCTGCTCTGATTCAGGTTTTTAGGTGGCTTTCCTGAGTCACTTCCTCTGAGGCGAATGCCGGGGTAGTACTTCTCCACCTTTCCTGGCCTCTCTTCCATTCCCCGCCCCTCTTTTCTTTCACCCATCCTATAATTCCCGTACTTGGCTGAAGAGGGACGCAAGGTCCCTATAGCAGCCTGCCCCCAGTTGGAGGAATTGAAATGACCCTGAACCTTGACCTATTACTTTTTAACTTTTTGCCTACTTGTTTGTTGGGAACTGACGTAGACCTCAACTATCGATAACGGTAGTTTGTAAAATACATATTTTAGTTATATTAGTTTGGTCGTTTGAAAATAAAATAGCATATTACGCTCGTCAGTTAAACGAGTCCGGTCTCGCCACAAAAAGTATCACTTTTATTCCTAATAACATAATATACTATTATTATAAATAAAACTTACTAGGAATTTGGTAGTGTAGCAACGGATGTTAACAAATTAGTTATAAACAAAATGAAAACGATGGATCAAATCAAAAATGTTATATTGTCCAGAATACAGTCACTTTATATGAACAGTCTGGCCATATGAAATGTCACTTATGACATAAGACATAAAATGGCTGACTCCAGTAGCGGGTGACATCCGGGGGGGGGGGGGGATTACTAATAGATTAAATAAATAAATGCTTAGTATAAGTAAATATTTGGCTAAATAGCAAAAAAACAATGTCGCATCGATGGATATTATAAATTTTATTTACAATTAGTGCTCACATAAACAGTAATAAATCTACTTCTGATACGTTCTTACTTAATGTATCTACATTGTGCTTTACTACAAATTTACAACTTTGTTGTGTATTTTGCCTTTTCATTTTCGTTTCAGCTATTCTTAAAGGAACACCTAGAACTTTTGATATAATAAACATTTCTAATTGATGAAAAGTTGCAATATCTTTTACATCAACAATATGTTCGAGGTTTGCTGGTTAAGTTTTGCGTCAGTCTGTGTCAAATAACAAACAAAACCTAACCTACTAACTTCGAATTTAACATAGACTGACAATATACTTCAGTACTGCCAAACGTATAACACGAATCACAGACAAATCTAATTATAAATTTATTTGACCTCTCGGTACTTACCAAATTGTCACTATGACTTTTCACGGCTCTCAATACAACATTTATGTTTTTTAGGTATTTATTTAGTTGTTGGATAACGTTTTGTATGGCACTTAGTGTATTATTTTATTACAAATAATTCCCTTAACAAAAGACCCCTCTCGGCCTGGCGGCCTCGAGAGTTCAACTTTTCTCTCGCTGATTATTTGTAAAATAACACCCATATACCATAAATAACTATTACATTAAATTCTGATCTTTTATATTGGTTTAATATGAGCGATTAACACCACAAGTCCTGCTTTTTTATTTCTAGGGAAGCTTTTCATCTTAACGCCATGTTCAGACTTATTTTTGCATTGAGATGCACAAGACACCATACCTAAATGTTAAATGTCGATAAAATCAGTTTTTTTATGTACTTAATAATTTCTGCCACTGCTAATGTTATTTTAAAATTTGGACAGTTGTTTATAAAGATATTGGTGTTTTCAATGGCTTTGGCAGACAGTGAGAAAGTAAATAATGTCCGAACAGCATTATCCTAAGTCTTGTTTGCCATCAATTGATGCTTTTTTACACATACAATCTGCAAAATGCTTCTCACATAATTCTTGAATTGCCATTAGGGAACCAATTTTCTCTTTGTTTTGTCGACAAGTCCCGCCTGTCCGTATTCCTAAGGAAAGTTTCCATTAGCACGCAGTTTTCAGAGTTGCTTTTGCATCCTGCTGCACAGCAAATATATGAAGCAACATTTTTAAACTTAGTCAGCTAACCGTTAAGAAAATATAGTTCTAGCTGTTTCTAAAAATTATGATTGTTTACTACGTACTCGCATTTTACACGATTTTTATTTATTGAATGTCAAATGAATATTTGAATAAATTTTACATTTTTAAATTTAAATGTGATTACCAAAATGACGTAAGAAAAATGGCGGTCAATAAATGGGAATCGTGCCCATATATGACCAAACTATTAACGTTTATTTAAAGCGACTGTAGTCCAGACAGAATATCTGAACATATATTTGATGAAGAGGCTGCGGTAAGTGATTTATTGCCTGCGAAGGCCACCAATAGATGAAAAGGACTATCAAGACTTTACAACGTGGCGTAAAAGCAAAAACGTTGCAGATATGAATAAAGATGTTTTTATTCTACTGTATCCAAAAGCTATCAATTCAGCCGCGTTTTTATAGGTACTAGTAAGTTTTACTAACAACCATTTCCATTGGTCGAAAACAAAATAGACAGTCCCATTTTGAGGTATGATCATGGCCTCCGCGACTGTCATTTTATAATTAGAAAAAAAGCTTCTAAAGCAGTAGAATTAAAGAATTATTATTATGTTATCGCTTGAAAGCGGACTTTTAGAATCGCCTCATTTATGTGCCTCGCTCGCTGCGCTTTGCCATAAACTGCGGCTCGTCCAAAAAAGTCCTTAATTTCGTACTTCTAACATAAATAGCCATTTACTCTGTTTATTTTCAGCATTATCAAAACAAAACTTTGTGCTGAACAGCTTGTGGACAAAAATCTCCATGAAGGTTGCATGGAAATGTTGATATCTTTAGATTAGATTTCTTGTTATCAAATGAAGGTACGCTTTTTAATATTTAATGTAACAGATATGGAAACGTTTTTGCGTTTCTGAAGAGAAAATCTGAATGCTACACATTAGAAAAAGTTACTTTAGTATTTGAAATTTTTGGTGCTTGTCGCTGCGAGGAGCTACGTATAGACACCATTGAAGATACTGGTCAATTTATAATGGTTAAGACACAAAAAATAAGTATTGTTGAAAATGTAGTATCACGGAGGACGCTACGCGCTTCAAACGATGTACCCATTCCATGCAAAAATATCTGGATAAGTCTTATGGCTGATTTTTGGATTTTTAAGATGTATGAAACTGGCTTATGCAAAATACAATGACAATCTCAACTGATAACACTGACAGTATTGTGACAAGATTGTTTTGACATTATCAAGTTTACAAATGGTAACACAAACTGTCCCAGATACTGTTACAAAGTCAGCGTGTTCTTGTAGACTACAGAAAAGGCAAATCCACACTGCAGTTTGTAAGCATTGATAAAATTCGAGAAATTCCGAAAAACACACCGAGTTTTTAAGATTGGAAAATCCTGAAAGTTCCACGGGTCATTGCTTTAGAAGTGCACTGCCACTATGTTGGCTATAAATAGGGCTGACCTCTTTACGCTAAAAAAGATCGGTTTTGAAAATTCTCAGTAATAGCTGAGCGGTATGTTGAAGAAACAATTACTATAAGAAAATAAAGCTTCCTTAGCAACTTTTCAGTTCAACAGACAGTTCCATCATCTATACAGACAATGACGAAAAAAAAGTCTTCAGAGAAATTTATAATTTCTGGAAATATTAATTGCTTTTTTAGTTTCAGTAGCCAAATAGTTTTTCTTTATTTTAGTTATAAAACTGTCAATTTAAATATTGTGATTTGTGCTAGAATGTTGAATAAATATTAATAATAATTACGTACGGAAGTGGAAAACGTTCAGTTATAGCCGAGGGCTAAGATAGCTTACCGAGGTGCACAGCGCTAAGGTGATCTATAGCGCGAGGCTGTAATGAAAACCTTCACCTAGGTTTGTATTAGTATATTACATACCGAGGTAGTAAGTGTTTCATTACTGTCTAGAGATTAAGTAGTTAACCGAGACGCGTAGCGTCGAGATTAACTTTATCTCGAGACAGGAATGAAACTTTTCACCGTGGCATGTATACTATTTTACTCACAATCGGTTTTTGTTATTATTTATTTAATTAGGAAAGTTTCAAATAATACATATTTTTATCGCAGTTTAATAAGTCACTTTAACAAAGGAAACTGCGACGCTGTTGCTAGGTAACATGACAAGTTCATTGAAAGTGACGTTTAGCTAGCCGGGAAAGTAAAGTAAACAATGACTCTCTTTCCTCCTGTTTTGAAGGTTAGAAACGTACCTATTATTAACCGATTGTGAGTAATAGTATATTATGTTATTAGGAGCAAAAGTTATATTTTATGTGGCGAGGCTGGACGGGTTGTCTGCCGAGCTTGCGAGGCAGATAAGTACAGCCGAGCCACATAAAATATAACTTTTGCTCCGAATAACATATAGTATTTTTTTCTTCAAACGTTTTTATAACAAATTATTTACAACTTTGTGAACAAATTTCGAAAAAAATTACTTGATCTCGTCAGCGGCAGATATTATCTGCGGCTGACGAGCGGCAGATAAAGTTGTCAGCGGCAGATAAAGTTATTATCTTTTAGCTTTATTAATATTTATGAAAAGTAGTAATACACACAATAATTTTATACTAATAATAACAAGTCTTTTGTTCTATACCTTTTACAAAATAATTGTATTAAGACGAGGTTTAGCCAAGCTTATACCTAACCTTCTCCACATAACTGCAAAAGACAACATTATAATAATTTAGCACATATTGAGTAAAATGGCAGAGCCAAAAATTTTGTGTAGGAGAATATAAATTGTTACATGTGCAAAAATAATAACAATCTTTGTATTGTTTTTTTTTTAATTCACGTACGTTGCAGATCTCACTTCTAGTTGAAGCCACCTTGACAAGAAACTAATAATATCAATTATAACAATGTTCTCAGGAATACAAATCCCTAAGTGCACCATACACTTTTTTAACAACCTTAGCAATAGGATCTTGCTGCTTCTCCACATTATAGACATATTTCGCACAGCTAAATTCTGAAATAAAAACCGATATGTACAGCTCTAAATCCTATAGCCTTCAATATATCAATGAGTGTTTCATGATTTCATGTATATATAAAACACTTTGCTGTAATCAGTTAAGATCAGAACGATTCATTTACAATTATGTATTATTAATAAATTAGCCTTCATTCTAATGACCACAACTACTGCTAGCTGAATCTTCGTTGACCTGAATTGCAACAGGTGTCATGTCATTTTGATCAAAATTTACTTCTCTCTCCCACCATTTGTGGATTTCGGTCTCTGCACGTCTAATGCAATTTAACCATAATATGAACCGGTTAACAGAAAACGAAGTAATTTTTCATCGCCAAGCAGGCAGCGAACAAATTACAAAAACATCTGTTTACCAGCAAAACGCCCCGATCATACAAGAATTTAAAAGAAAACCGTTACAAAAATAAAACAATAAATCGCGGCATGCCAGCTCAAAGGAGCACCAATTCTCAAGTGCAATAAAGGGCCAACGGCTCGCCAAACCTCAATAAATCCGGAAGCCGACAGAGTGCGCCCAATCAAAACCCCACATAAGGATACCTGCCGATAGGAGGAATTAGCCTCCACCTGATAAAACAACGCCCAAGTCTCTAGCACACATACAGGTCGATTAAAAATAACTTTTCCATCAGCCAGCAAAAATATCACCGCTCGTAATGCGGGCGATTGTTGCAAGTAAACGCTACAGAAATTTCGAAGTACACGGCGGCCCAGCGAAGACGTATTTTCTAACGGTTAAATCAGGACAAAAAGCCGCTTCCATCCGGCTAAATATTACACATTAAATTATAATTAGCGGAAGGAAGCATCCCAGGAAAGCGTGAATAGTCTCACAATTCATATAAAATTAGGGCGCAACCAATCGAAGCAAAATAACTTCTTAACATACGCAATAAGAGTAATGCTTAAGTAAGTTTTACGCCGAACACGGAATTAAAAATTCCAAGTTCAATTAATCTTTACCAAAACCTAGCAAATTGGGTGTCGTTAGAATCGACATTTCAACGACTATTGATTGCGACTCAAATCAAGTCGATAATTGATCACGCCGCTCAATTAAACGAGATAATCCGAAATACATCAAAAACGGGCAAAACATCCCTTCTACTTCGACCAATGAGCTGCGAGATCGCGTTTGACAAAGGACTGGCTCCTTTAAATAGTCAGACGCTGGCAGTAGGAAATCACTTAACCCAGGAGAGTCCACCAGGAACCATCCAGCCTTCCATCGCCGACTCAACCCAGGAGAGTCCACCAGGAACCATCCAGCCTTCCATCGCCGACTCAACCCAGGAGAGTCAGCCAACAGCATCCAGCCTTCCAGGACCAGCTAGCAGCTCCAGCCTTCCAAGGATCTACCAGCCCCAGCCCTCTCCTGAGCCTATCACCTACGTGGACTTAGAGCCAATCCTCTGCATTGGACTCTGCTGCCTGCCGTCTTCGGGAAAATTTGGGTACTCGAGCCACTTCCTCCACCCGCCGCCTCCGCCAAGGAGATCAGCACTGCCGCCGACGTTGCCGCCGCCGCTGCTCACAGCCCGCCGCCCCGTCGCCAGTCGCCCCCGCCGCCGCTGCAACCGCAGAAGGAAGCCGCCAGCCGCCGCCTCCGCCAAGGAGATCAGCACTGCCGCCGACGTTGCCGCCGCCGCTGCTCACAGCCCGCCGCCCCGTCGCCAGTCGCCCCCGCCGCCGCTGCAACCGCAGAAGGAAGCCGCCAGCCGCCGCCTCCACCAAGGAGACCAGCACTGCCGCCGACGTTGCCGCCGCCGCCGCTCTCAGCCCGCCGCCCCGTCGCCAGTCGCCACCGCCGTCGCTGCCACCGCAGAAGGAAGCCGCCGGCATCGCCTCCGAAGGACCACACCAGCTTCCAACTGCGGATGCCAATCCGCCATTTTCTTTTTATGTACATATATGTTACCTAGATATAAGCTTATCTGTATGTTAGTTAGTAGTGTAAATATAATAAACATTGTTCCAATCAAATCCAGTGTCTAGCTGAGGGTAACGCCCACCCTCCTCTTCCGAAACCGACGCCATTGAAGTAACCCTACCGCTGAGCTATAAACCGAGCCGTGTTAACCATATTTCTGGCATTATTTGCTTTAATGCCACTTGCCCCATGCTTGGAGTCTTCTTCATCCCATATCCTTTCGACCTATATTTCTGTTGAAATCGTTTTTGGCTATGACCAAACGTTTTCGATGCGATTAAAAATGTAAGGGAAAGACGGTAGCCTCAGCTAGTGTACCTCTGTATTAATTACTTGATAAGAGTAGGGAAAATTCTTATAACACGATTTCATTGGTAGATCACGTTTTCCAATGAGTAGTTAACTATTGCAGTAAATGTCACTTTTATTTTCTAATGTTTGACTTTGAAATCTGTCAATTTCCTAAGTGAAAGATAAATAAGATGACTGGTTGCAGTGCAAAAAGATGGAAAAGTAGATCAGAAGAAGGACTTTTATTTAAAGCTATACCAAAAAACGGCCTTTATGCCTTATGTCATGAAATATGAAAATACCAAGGAATCATTAGCTTTACCAGTTGATTGGAATACTCCTAAATAGGAACTATGCTTAAGAGAGAACAACTATCTTTATAACTGTGTTGGTTATATAGTAAAATCTTTGAGAAGGCAGAATAAGTGCAGAACCTGTACTAACGCACTTTGCTCACATAAAGTACTTATTCAGCTTTATACCACGTTTGTAAGATTAAAAGAATATAAAGTAGGAAGTCTTTATTATGCAGGCCCTAAACTATCAAATTGCAGTTTTAATTAAAGTAATATTTCTAAATTTAAAGAAGTCTTTTAAGAATAGCAAACACATTCTCAAAATCAAACAGAAGAAATTAACAGTAATCCAGTATATCAATCAATCGATTTACCTGTATGTTACAGTATAAAATAAAAATAAATGTACTATTAGATTTATTATCTACTAGCAACATGATATTGTACATTTTCGTCATAGAAACAAAATATGAAAAGCTACTCATAACTCCCAAGGGACTTGTCAAATTATTTCTCCCTCAAACTCATGGTAACAATGTAACTACAATTAACGTCTTAGCAACCATACAATGAGGCAATCCTTGATGTTACTTACACATTCTAATTTTAAATGTCATTATGACATTTTGAAATTTCATACTATTTTTACGAATATGCTAGTAAATAAAATATTGTATGCACCACGGGAGATATTCATGTTCTTTACCTTCGGTTGACTTACATACCTCGGGCCAGAGGCCCTCGGTCTGTAACACATGTCAACCTCAGGGAAAAAACATATTCATATCTCCCTTAATGCAGAAATATCTATTACATATCGATTAAAAATTTATACAAGAAAGTGTAAGACCGAAATCAGAAAGGAGCAAAAATTAAATGGTCCAGCAAAAGTCATGCAATGAGAGATTCTGTAGAAAATTAGAAAAAACGCAAATAAACATTTACAAGCAATTTATTTGAATGTATGCTAATTTTGTAGTTATTTTGCATTTCCATTTTCTACCAAATAATCCCACAAGAATAACATACAAAATGTAAAAAAAGTGTCAGTTTTCAAAAACAATCACGTACGCCTTGCAAAAAGTGATCCACCAATGAAAGCGAATTGTGCAATGTTTCCTTACTCTTATCAAGTAATTAATATAGAGATACACTAGCCTCAGCTATACCGGGCGACAATGAAACCAGGGCCATGCTTATATCGCCTTTATTTATGAATCGATTTGGATAAAATTTTATACGTGGATACTAGACATCATATCTAATTGACCGATAGATATAGTTGAAATGGTTAACTTCCGGTTTCACCGGAATGAACCCCCTATACATTTTAGGTTTTTTTTAATGTACAGTTCAAATTACATACGATACCTTTGCTAAATTATCATTTTTCTAAACAAAAAATTCTTCTTTTCAAACTTTATTTTCTATCATAGAATGCCGTGATGGGAAAAATGTGTTCTAAATGGCCCTAGTAACCCATAATAATACATATGTTATTAATTTGATGAATAACAAATCATTCATGAAGGAATAAAATCTGCTAAACGTGTTTTTTGAAAAAAAAAATTTTAACGGCACCTACCAAGGGCCATCGTGCCATTAGATAGAATATTTAATTACCAATCTAACGATATGCATCATGCAGCACTTTATCTTTATGTAAAACGGAAAAATGTTTAATTAATAAATGTTTAAAATATTTTTGGGAAATACCTAAGCAAATTTGGCAACACTGCCGTATACAATTTGAGTCGCAGGTTCCAAAAATCATAAAATATACAGAACAACCCATTTAAAAAATCAAAGTTAATGACATTTCCGGTGAAACCGGCCATTTTGATTATATCTGTATCTCAATTCGAAAATATGTTTATTATCCTTGTAACAAGTTTCAATCAAATCCGTTGATAATTATGCCCATACTTTCCTGCCAGTTGATCGGCAACATGTTTTTGGCAGTTTGTGTCCTCAAATAATATATTATTAGCTTTCACATTACCAAAAAAAAAAAAAATATTTACATACTGTGCAACCAGTTCTATCAATTAACTTTTAAAATAATTTTCTGCATTGATTTCACAATGCTGCAACCATTCAATAATGTTTGCTTTATTCCATCTATTTTTGAGCGATCTTTCTACAAATGTCGAATGATAACTTGCGTTATCCATAATTATTGTTCCAGATTCTGAGCTGTAATCATGTGTGGTTTTTCTGGGGAAACGGTAATCAAAAGGTAAAGTTACAAATTTAATATAAACCATTAAAATTCATCTGGTGCCACATTTGCATCCTGGAGACCCACAGAGAACATTGGAGTTTTGAAACTGGCTACTGGAAAATGGTACAGAACTTACAAATTTTCTAATGTTGTTTTATGGTCAGACGATTGCAATTTTTCGAACAATGGAATGTTTAACAGGAAAAACAACCGCTGCTGGTCAACCGAAAATCCCTTCCAGTCGCAATACGAAAATTGCCAAAATACCTTTCTATTAATGTTGGTGTGCTATTTTCAATAATGTGAAAAACACGGCATTACTTGTCATATTTTTCAGTAGAAGACTTTTTTCAGCTAATTTTGATATTTTGATTTACATTACTAATAGTTATAAGCAAACTTATTAGTTGTGTCAAACAGGATTATATAATAGTTTGAAAATGAAACAAAACATTTCACGTAGCGTTTCGCTAATTTAATATGGCTTCCTCAGACGTTTTAAAACAAATTTTATTACAAATTAAAATTTGGACAAAACAATTTAAAAGGGACAGAATCCTTTATCTAAAATTAAAACATAGTACAAATTAGATATGTGAAAAAATAAAACTACTCTTGTTTTGTTACCTTTTTTAACTAACCGGTGCGACTTTATTTTGTTGAAATTCTGTTGTTTTTGTCCAACCTTTTGCAAAATCGAAATAATCGCTAAATTATTTTTTTTCAACAGTAATGTCCCAAGTGCATTAAAATATCCGATTAAATTTTACGTTTTCTATCAGAATGTTTTGCTAATAAGTTTGTCAAGTAAAAATTCCGCGCAACAAAAATCCCGAGTGCGTAACGCGAGAATTTCTTGAGCCAAAAAGTTACGAAATATATTTCTTCGAGAAAAACAGGAAATCGTCAAAATTTATTCACACTGGTTTATATGCACGCGGGATATTCGGCATAATTATTTCCTGAATAAATAGATAAAAATTAGTTGGTGAAGCACCTTTGATAATGACGTCACAATTAATCAGAAGCGATTAAATTCTGACACATTTTTAATACTGTCAGGAATATGTAAGCTATTTTTAGAGTATCGAACAATATTAATATAGTAAGTTTCATTTAAAATGTTTATATTTATATATCTAAAATAGTTGATGCTCAATTGTTATTCTCACTATGACAAATTATGGAATGTAAATTGTGTAACGACTTTCATCTACATTTTTTCATACTTGTTACAATAACTGACATATTTCCTGATTGTGACAGATCAAATTGAACAGACTGTACGTGCACGTACGGTTGTCGCCAAAAAATTGAGTACATTTTTGGCAATGTAAATTAGCTTTTAGAATAATACCGTAGTAACCTGTGCAGTTAACTTAACTTGGCTGTCATCGAGCGTCCAAAATCAGTTTGTTTGATACTTGAAAACATATGAATAATTCGAAAAAGGAAGAATTGTTGATAGGCTAACGTGCAGAATGTAAATAAGAGCGATTGCCACTCAGTTTTTAGTATAAATAAAACTACAATGTCTCCTGAATATACCAGAACTACTTCCGTGATGGATGGAGTGCATGCTGCAATAACTTGTAAAAGCTTACGACAAAACAAGTATTAATTTAATTTTGTTGTTACATAGTTCCTGCTTGTAAATGATTTATTTACATTATAATTAGTATATTATTTTGGATTCGGAATTTGCATAACATGGTAACAAAAAGGGCAGGAGAAAATTTAAAAAAATACTAAAATGTAAAAATATTGTCACTAAATCTACGCCGATTTTATTGGCGACAACTACATTAGTACTGTATTTTTTTTAAGAATAATATTTAACAGAAAAACTGCATATGCACAATATGATGATGTTCTATTTCCCAAAACACATTGCTAATTTACGCTCTAGTTGAATAATAATTACAAGCAAAATATACCTTGCTGGCTAAAGCAGCATTCGGACGCCAATGGCAACGCGCTGCTGTATAGGCATCTGCATCTCTTTCTTGCACTAGCGCGAGCGGCGTTCGTTCCTTGTCGCGCAAAGAATGTAAAGCAGTCAATATTCATTTCATACACCGATTGTGCATGTGTGATGGACAGCATCACGCTGCCAAAAAAGTATTAGTTATTTTATTAATATTGCCGCTGTTTCCTGAAAACGGGATTCTGTTTTCTAGCTTTTTCCAGAAAATTTTTATATAAGGTGTCAGGATCGCAGGAGTGCCGTACAAGTGCCGCGTTCACTTTGGAATTTGCCTAGTTCCTTGTGGAAATGTCCTCAGGGCGTAGACAGGCATCCTTGACGCAGGAGTAGCTTCGAAGCGACGTGAACCACTACCAAGGTGTAAATTTCCATGCAATGCAAGTTTTTAAATCGGGTTGTAGAATCATAACGCTTGATAAATAGTGTTGAATTAATGTGATTCATAAACTCAGGCTATTAAAACTCGCTTTTATGTTAAAGGCCCATTTATAACTGCACTGATGTTAACTGTGGGAATTGAACGAGCTGAAATTGCACGAGTCTACATATTGCAGAAAAGAAATCAATCTTTCAATGCTTTAATCCGTCTGTGTTTATACTCATAGTCAATAATTCCAGTGATCGGTGGGTAGGTGTAGATCCGCATGAATTCAAATGAACACATGCACGATCCTGCGAGGTTATGTAATCCTGATACAACGTTATATTCATTTGCATATAGCAATATATTATAAAATTTTGAATATTTCATGATGCTAATAATACTCCAGCAATATATATACAGATACGAATATTAATATTCATTTAAAAATTAGATACAAATTTATATGGTTTTGAAGAGTTTTAAACAATGTAATAAATGATTGTCGCTAAAGAATGTAGATCGTCCATGGCTCACTGGTGTAACTTGCATATATTGGAAAAGATATGGTGGAATGTCAATATACACATCTAAAATAAATACGCTACAACAAATGTTTTACGTTTATTAATGTTTCTGTTTAATAAAATTCTAATATAATATAATATAACCTATATGATTATTACTACAGCTATATATAGCACTCATATCAAAGAAACAGTAGAAGTAAAGTACCAATCTAGTATTTTATACAATGATGGTGCGATTCCTGAGAACTCCAGATTTGCTGTACAGAACTGTCCGATGACAGGAGTACAGAACTCGGTAGTGCTCCTTGCTTTAAGGAAATATACGAAATATTAAATCGCACTTTAGTGCACTTGCACTTGAATGTATATGCAGTGTCGAAATCTGTAGAATATTATGCAGCCTACACCTGTACCTCACTAAAATACATTGCACTAAAAATAAATAGCTTATGGGAGAAAATCGCATTTCACATGGCAATATTTAAGTATAATAATTTTAATAAACAAAAGAGCAACAATGTAGAGTCGTGCTCAAATAAATCTGAGGCAATTTTTGTTCAAGTGTAGGTTGGGTTAAAAATTTAACAATATCTTCATCGATTTTATGCTATCAGAAAAGAGTGACAGATTTACTTGTCACGGTTTGTTTGTTTGCTTGTAATGGACAAGGTCCAGGCATGCGGAGTATCAGGTCAAAGTTCTACTTAGAATCTTGCCGAGACTAAGAAGTTTCAACCCTAGTAAGAGATCTTTTACATCTCTACACATCGTAGTAATATGGAACCCACGGATTTACATCACTCCGAATGATGGCATTCTGGAGAGGTTTTTTAGCCAGAATGCTTAACCACTGAGCTACGGAGCCCGGCAGCATATGAGCATTCTTTGCGCACCTAGGGCAATGGCAACAAATGATGTCCTGTTATTGGTTAACATCTTCTGACCTTGCGCTGAATTAGATTTGGTTGCGTCATTTTATACGCAGCTGTAGACAATGTTCAGTATTAGATTGTATTGCGTAATATGCATTACGATAGCCCATGGAATTATGTTAGCAGGTAATGGTTGCTTATTATGTTCATCCATTTGCTTGCATATTAAAATTCCGTGAGACCTATGATACGGAATGGTTTTAATAGCGTATCTGACAGTTTTAAATAACGTATTAAAAATTTCAATATTCCAAAGTGAAATCCAGTATTTATATTTGTAGAGTTTGGTACATAGTCTTCTATATTTCAAGTTTCAAGGTATAATTTTCTTTAATGTACAAGTCTAACTGGACAGGAATTACCAGATGGTGTGATAAAAGTGTAAATCAAATTGAAAGTTAATATTGTCATCAACAAAGAATACCAAAAGTGGCCAAACTGGAAAAACGTTTTCGGCATTTTCTTTGTATTATTGGTATTTCTATTTCTTTGTATTACAATGCATGTTGATATTGAAAAATAAATTTGACAGAAGAAGTATAGAACGAAAATTACAATCAGTCGCACAGTGTATTATTTCACTTCTCACTTTTACACCACTGTATCTGTATTTCTTATTTATCTTCTGATTGATATCAAATTTTGGTGAATTATATTATCCATTCAAGGGAGTACTTGCACACTTAAAAAATACTGCAAAGCCGTAGCTTACTGCGATCAAAAATAAATGCGAAGCATTTAAATATCACAGTTGACCTACTTTCATCGATAAAAGCTATTAAAAGTTGCTCAGAATCACATTATGATATACATCATATAAAAAAAACGAAATACCTATTATTATGCACATATTTTCATTTCTTTTGGTACCTATCAAATAGGTAAAATTCGCCAAAAATGGTTTATGTTGTGAAAATACCCCAAGTAACTTAATATTGGATGTGCCATTGTTAATTACTATTTTCTCCCATATTCTTGTATGGTAAGTATTACTTATAGTAATAATATTCGATCAAGATGAATTTGCAAATATTTTAATATTTAGAATTTACCACACATTTTTTTCTACTGTTTTTTGTCACATCAAAGTTAATATGGGTAGTATGCATTTCAACTACTTGTTATACATAGATTGATATTTGTTAATATTATATAAACGAAAACGAACAGTATTTAAAACTACACAGCAATAATAAAATATACTAGTGATTAGTACCATGTGATTTAGCGTTTGGTTGATTTAAACTAATATTTAATTTCAGATTTCTATTTCTTTTTTGTTATTTTTTCTGTTGTAGCTGACCTGCCAGCAGATAGGCGTTTACTTCCTTTTGTCACTTGTACTCGCCAAAGTAGTTGGTTGAACTCCAATAGTAATTCAACTTCTTTTAGGGAGGGAGTACTATTTACAGCTGTAGGAAGAAATATTTCCCATTGACCACTTGATTTGCTTGCATTTAATCTCGCTTTTATTTTTTTAATTCCAGTAGATGAAGTACCAAATTATTTACTGCATTCTTCAATTAAATTCAAAATTTGTTCTATATCATTACTGTCATTTGCAATAATTTTATTTATATTGTGCTGAAGAATGTTTTCGGTATCTCTACCCTTTATCATATCTTCTGAATTTGTTTCCAGAGTCATATTATCATGTTCACTCTGACTATTAAGATGTTCACTGTGACTATTACTAGTACTATAATTTAAAAAGGTTCATAAAAAGAAATATCTGGAGCTTGATCTTCTAGCGCTAATCTATCCTCTACGGTTACTGCTGCAGAATTTTCTGGTTTAACTTCAAAACATTTGTAAACGGCACATTGATTCTTACATAACTTGCCACATCTTCCAAAAATTGCATGAGCAATAACCATCATCAATATTGCTAGGATACATTGCAGAACCTTCTTTACTTGAAACGTTAAATTCGTGTTCGCTTAACTGAACGATATTTTATTTTTCGATATACCTACATCGACTTTGTCAAACTTTTTTTGTAAAAATAATTTTGCATTCGCAGTTCTACTATCTGTAAAATCACGACGCCTGCGTCGATAATAATCTTCGAGGGCAGTGCAAATAAAATCTACCAGAGATATTACACTATAGGCTTTCACTTGTGATAAAACATTATCTTTAGACAATTGGACTGAAACCCCGGAAAAGTTATTTGTAAAATTACCTCTTGAGTTATAATCTCTCCACGCTAGGCACCAGTTTTCTTTTACTAGCCAATAACATTCTAAATATTTTGTCCAATTTTCAAACTCCAACTTTATTTTTGCATTGTGGAATGCTTTGTTCGCATCTTCAGGTGTAACAAGAGTATAAAATTTGACGAAAATGGCTCATCAACTCCTGTCTATCTTCAAATGGAATGTTATGTTTCGAGTCCCACACCCAGCGCCAGACAGCTTGCTGTACATGAAAGATGCATAAAAGAGTTTTGCTTTCAAGCCAAACAGTTTTAATTGCATTGATTTCGGCATCGCTTTGATGAATCAACAATATTTTTGCGTATCCTTGTCCAAAAAAGGAATTTGTTATAGCGCCCTTGCAAAAATCAAAACAATATGCCTCATACGTTTGTCCTTTACTTAAATCACTAGTTAATTCGGAGGAATAAATTTCTTTAATTAAAAGACACTTGGATGCAGCGCGGTGTTTAAATTGGCAGATTCAGCCATGCAACTTGTTGCTGTTTAAGTGGTGGGAGTATAGGTAACCAATCAGATATAAGTATTTATTCCTCTCTTGCTCTAGGCCTGTAAAGACTGCTTATATGCGGCCCGGCACCAGGTTTAAAAGCAATTATACTTTTGAAATAAATACATCGAGATATTCAACTTTTAAACCTACCTACATTTGAAAAAAAATTCCCAAATTTATATGAACACGACTATACTTCGATATGCAGCTCATTTAATATGATTTTGTTCGATTTTCAATAATGCGAAACTGTAATACACTTACGTAAGTCATTTTTGAAAAAGCAAAAACGTGCTCCCAAACTTATTTTAAGAGTCATTAATCTACGCATCTTCACAAAAAAAAATAATTGCGGGGTACAAAACATAATCGAAATTTTCTCATGTGTTCTGATCATATCTCTTCATATTCTAATATCAATAACAATCCAATATGAAGTTCTGCAGATATAGTCAGTACTCAGGGACCATAAATTCGATAATAGGGTATGCATTCGAAGATATAGTTTTAAAAATACACTATCTTCAATTACCTTACCGATTTAAACGTGAAGGGCTCCATTCTTTTTGTGATTGCAAGAACCCGGAAAAAATATTTTCCATTTTTTTTGTTACTGAAAATTTATATATGTATGTTATGCTTACAGCATTTACAAGCTTATTTTTAAATATTTCTTAATGACTTTCGAACTAGTGGAGAGCTTATTCTGTCTAGATTCAGATGATGTAATATTAATCCCAAAATTATGTTTAACAAATGCTATAGAAATTGTTAAAAAAACATACCGAAAATGCGTGGTATAAACTTGAGTATCGAGGTATTTTGAAAACTATTGCATATAAATACAGACTTCTAGCGTATGAAATGTGTAGAAAAGAATGAATAGTGAAAGAATTATTATCTGCATTAATTTATTATTGTAAGAAAGAATTTTGGCCAGTTATTAAACCACTAGAAGAGATCAATTTTGCCAAAACTTCCAGCCCTCAGTGCCTCTTCGAACTTCATATTTGCGGTCTTTAGAAAACTGCTTTGGCTCGGTATCCAATGGTCGTAACGCTGTATTTTTTTTGCTTTATCCTAAAAGAATGTGCTAAAATCTGGTGTAATACACTCACTCAACTTTCTTTTACAGTGATCTTATAATTAGTCAAAAATTTCATTTTTAATTTTTAAGCATTTGTCAAACATTTTCAAAAATTACAAATTCTACAAAAACAGTAGAAAATAGAGACAAATTTTCTCTAACATATTAAGTTGAATTTAAAAATGTAATAATATACCGGATGTTCTATTTAAAATAGGAGTTAATAAAAAAATTGAAAAAAAAACCAAAGGAAACCCAATTTAGAAATATTCAAGTGGAAAATCACCCATCTCACATCAATAAACATTAAAAATGTAATAAAAATTTAAAGTTTAAAAAAAATCGTTAGAGCCGTTTTTCAAAAATCTAAAAAAACTGAAAAATCACAAGAGTAAACACCTACTTCCGATTATGCGATTTTCTTCAAGAGCTTGCTGTCTCATCTACATAGTACACAAAACTTATATATGAAGTTTCAATGCCATACCTCTTTTCTTTTTGAGATATTCTGTTCACAGACACGCAGACACACAGACAGACAGACAGACCAATGAAAAAAAATATGTTTTTTTGGGATCAGGGGACTCTAAAACGTGAAGCTCTGTTGAAAACTCAATTTCGATTTTTTGGGGTGAATCAAATACTTCCTTTATCGTAAAAAGGAGTAAAAAATACGTTTGTTTAAGTTTGCACTTATATTCATGAATTTTTCTTAATTTTAATGGAATCGAAAAAAAGGTATTTTAATTTTAAAATTCAAAGTTTCGTTTAATTCCTGTAGCTTGTTTAAAAATTACAAAATAAGTTACAATGCCATACAGTTTTCATTATTTCCAGTATTTACAGTCAAAATGTACAATACATACAGAATCATGGGCCAAACGGAGTGTCATTTTCTTCTAGGACAGGCGAGTGGTGACATGACAATCTATTGCAGTGTTCGCATATTACGAAGCAATTCAAGCCCACTTTTTGCATACACAATTATTTCCACATCCTAGACGTATTCTTCTTTTGTACATCCACATTTCCGTACTCTATCTTCCACATTTATCAGTACTCAAACGAAATAGTAATTCAGTTATGAACTACTTGGTAATTGTAATTGCACAACATAAATTACTTTTTGAAGTACTTTCAATAAAAATTGTCGTATATTTGTATTTAGTAAAATTTTGTAGGAAGTTGTAACTATGATTAGTGTCTTCGTAATCGTAATGATATTTTTTTATATTTTATTAACTATTGTAATCTACATACTTTATCACTTTTAAAGATTTTCTCATAACTAAGTCTTTTAACTGCTTGCACTGTTTATCAAAACTAAAAGTAGTTAGCTGTTTATGCAATATGTACGTAAATAAATAGTCAAGGATAAAAATTATATATTATTCATAATATATTCATAAACATATATTAAGGAATTCAGGCAGGTATAATTATATAAGTGAAAAATGCCAAACGTATTACACTATGTTTGCCTTCATTGGCACCAGTATTTCAAATATCTAATTCGTCTGAAGTCACATTCCTTCTGGAACTATTTATAAATTTGGCTAGTATTTTCTGAATTCTGCTGATTTAAACCAGCTCGAGGTCAGTAATTTAGTAACTTAATTACCACAAAGTAATTCAATTGCTGCCAGTAATTGCAATTACCACAAGTAACAATTCCAATACTTGTGAAGGGATTTGAATACTTTAGAATAATGTAATTACACAAAAGTAATTGAGTAATTGAAAATAGTAATTAACTACTTCTAAAAAGTACTTTTCAACAAAAATGGCAATTACCGTATTTTGAAAGCTAATTCAAGTGCAAAACAAATCAACAAACAGAAATTTAATTAGTAATTTAATTAAAAAGTAATTAATTACTGCCCAGCTTTGGGCGGAATTAAAGAAAGTAATTTTACACCTTTAGAAATCGTGCAAAAAACTATTTGAAAATTATTCGTATTAAACCTACGTTGTAATCAAATCATTAGCTGTCTCGGGGAACAAAAATATTTAATATAGATAATTATTTATACGGAAATTAAGCATTAGTTCATCTACAAAATAAGTTATTTGTTATTCATACTAGGCACTAGATGTGCAACACGAGAACATTTATAATCTGTTTTTATACTAGGAGTGTTTCAATTTGACGCGCTAAAACGCTGGGCTGAGATCGAGCCGGTTTATAGAATGCTAATTCGCGTATAATTTGGCGTTTGACGTATGTTATGAACACGGCATTTGACGTATCAGTTTTATGTTTTCAAACTCTTTTTATGTAATTTCCAAAGTGAAGAATTAGTTCTTTACAGAACTAAATTACTTTGTATCGTTAATATTGCGTACATTTAAAATATGGATGCTGTAGCCAATACCAGTTCAGTGTTAGTTTCGCCCCAAAGAAGGGTAACCGGTTGGACTTAGGTTATTTATCTTTGGCCGAAAAGCAATGTATATTAAATATGCATCGTGTGTTTCAAAAAAACTCATTCGCAGCATGCAATGATCGAATTGAAGTTTGTCATAACTTGATACATACCCATTGAAGCAAATGAACTATCATAAGTCAGAGAGAATAAATTTCATCTTGCTCTTGAGCTGTTTTCCTTAAAATATACAAAACACTTAATTAGAACAATTTTTATTGACTTTTCTCCCACTCCTAAAGTAACTTTCCAACAAAAACACACGTTGTTGTGTAAATGCCATCTTATTTTACTTTTTGCTTGTTACAAGTAAACTTAAAGCAGTTAAACTTTTGCCTGTCACAGTGCCAAATGTTTTCATAAAAAAATGCAATCTGACATTCACTTACAGACTTAAGTTAAGACATAACTAGATTTTTAATCTTTCTTTCGAAAGTCTGCCCTAAACAAGTTTTTTTTAAAACACGCGATATGAGTAGACGGTAACTGACGAACCAAATATGAATATGATCGCCATCGTATCTAAAATTGTCAATACAGTGGGTTCCGGGTGGTGTAGCTTGAACAAGCTTCCACGTACAATCAGTTGAGTTAAGCAACGCTCTTTCTGGTCGGAACTTGGATGGGAGTTCCACGGCTGCTTCGCTCGGCGCCTCGTGGTATGGCTGCCATGGAAATAGTTGGTCCCGGATGTCATAATGACATCATGACAGTCGTTAGTGGGGTTGGAAGTCCCCATAAAATGTACAGCGACGCCTATAATTGGCCTAACGGCTGTTGGCTGAGTACAAAAATAATAAATAATAATAAATAAATAAATATATCAATGGGCTTAAGAATTATTGTATAAATACTTTAAAATGTTTAATTTTTAGGAGTTGTAACTTCCATCCTATATCAATCGATACAAGAATACAGGCAGACCAGTAAAGTTATCAGCCCCAAACAGATTGGAGAGGGACCGGGGATTGTTAAATTATATGGCCAACGAATAAATACCTTCATGCGCCATATAGTACATAGATTCTTTTATAAAATTGAAATTCCTACGTTGAATACAATTTTAAATTAGCAAATATCAGTTATTGCAAGCATTACAATATGTTTCACGTATTCATTGGAAAAATTGTGTCGAGTATGTCAACAAGAAAGAATCAAAATTGGATGGCATTTTGCACGATTTAATAGAATCATTAATTATTTCTGTTGGCGCCGATAGTGACACCAGTTCATCTCAGAATTGGGATGATGTTTAGACACCTTTTATTTTAAAATTTTTGTGTGAAAAACTAATGTATAACTTTAGGAGGACGTTCGTTTAGCCTAAAGTGTAAAATCTGTAATTATATCAAAAATTTACAGAAGTTGCAATTCACCAGCCTTCGTTGATGCATTGAAAATGAACTTGGCTAATTTTCAAGTCTGGCATAAAATTTGCTAAATCTGAAAAATTGAAGTGGTAGAAATTAAAATAAGTTTTAAAATTGTTCACATCTGTATTATTATTGCTTATTATGTGCCACGTGAAACGTTACGGCAAAGTTCTACTGCATAGCAGTCATTAATAAATAATTCATACTACAATTTTGAACCTGCTCAGCATCTTGTACAATTTAATATTAATCTGCAATTAGATACAGATGTTGATTTCGATATTACATTAAATTTTTTTATATAACTTTAAAAGATGCATTGCTTATGTAGCGCAGCTGCATAATCGGCCTGAAAACGTCGTAGGCCATAAATTAAAGAATGTAAAATATGATTTAAAGTGCATTACTAAATCAGCTAGTAAAAGTGGAGTTCGCGATGTGACAGTCTAGAGAAAGTATCAATTGTACGCGTGCAATAAGAAACGTCTGTAATGTCAAGTGTGATTTGTGTCGTCGAGTTGAAGAATGAAACTAACTTGTTTAAAAGTCACGATGCAATTTTTAGCACAGCAAGATCTATGTTGCCCAACAAACCCTTTTGCTGCGACTAACAATAGGACCAAGCGAAAAAGGAAGTTAACCTTCCATGTCCCTTCCATTCACGCGCAACCTATATAAGGGCAAGTAGTTGAGTTTTCACATCACTTCACTTCATATTCGTTTTGGCGAAGTCTGCGACCAAAGTCTTAAATAAATAATTTCATATTGAAAACCAGGCTACTCACAATGCGTATTTGTATTTTAAATGAATATGAACGAGTTTGTATATATTGTATGTTGTTTTTGTGTTCTAAAGTAAGTAAAATGAATGTTATTATTTTCCACAAACGGTTGTAGTTTACTGAACTTAATTCCACAGTGGTGCACAACGTTTAATAAACATCATAACAGTTCCAGTCGTGCAAACTACTAAACTTATATGAGTTAGGGCGACCAGATTTGAGTTTCGGAAAAAGAGGACACAAATAATATTTATGTACGATCGATCAATAAGAGGCGTATTTTAAACCTCATTTTTAGGCGTAAAACTAAATTCTTTTTTCGCCCGCTAAATTACATCAGCGAGGGTAATAGCTAATTATGTATCTAGTTATTAATGTTCACCTGCGTGTGAATTTAATGACCGACGCGTTAGCGGAGGGCATTAAACACACAATGGAGGAAATGAATCTTTGCTCCAGTGATATATGTATGATTTTTTCTTCGAGCGCATGTTCTATAGCGCGAAATTTCAAAAATTTTGCTTTAGGAAATCATTATAATGCCCTAAATTTCTGTAGTGAGATTTTCTCTAATTTCCAAATCAACATAACGTTGTAAAGCTTTGGTGTGATATCCATGGTGACATAAACACAAATGCGGGAGCAAAAAATATTGGCTACCGCCGGGAGTTAATAAAAATTGGCTGCCGCTGGTTGGAAATTAACAGTTTTGTTTCCTAAAACTAGGGCGCAAAGTCCGACTTTCTATACAGTGAGTAGAAAAAAGAATGTTATTGCCGGTGACATGATGTTAGGGGGCGAAAAATAATTTTACCTCCCGTTGACGTTATTTTAGTTATTATTTACAAACACGTATTAATGAAAACCATATTTAGTTACAAAAGTACTATTTTGCTAAAATAATTGTAACAATTGCCCTGTTTTCATTTCACGTCATACCTACTCTGAATCTACTTTTTAAAATTTCGATCGTACAGGCAGTTGCTATAACCTTTAATCAGCTGTAAACAGTGAGCTCAGCTTTGACTGAGTCATTCTTTATTAAATTTGTTAGCTGTTTTGATGGAGTTCTGAGAATTACAAGCCATTTTCTCGGTAGCTCCACATGCTATTGTTCATAGTTTATTTTGTTTACTCATGAAACATGCTTTAATAGCAAAAATAACAACTGGAGCAAATATGTCACTGCTTTTATTAGGAGGAACGGGGCAGTGTGAAAAAGGGATTAGATGCGAATAGATCTTTGAGTTGTTTAGTCGATATGTGTTTTAAGTTTTGTATGAATTACTCAATAAATACATTGCAAAAGGATTTGTTGTTTTGGGAGCTTTTTGTAACTTTCTAACTTTGCATTTTCTGTACATACACATACGTATATGTATTTATACTTTTAAAGTTCCCACACTAATATCTCAACCCTGCCAGTAGCCGTCTACCATTCTACCACCATCTGCCAACGAGTGCAGCGGGTCAATGACCTTAGCGATACGAACTATTATTCATGTTAGAGAAATATACAATCCGACATTCCGTCAGTATCAAGCTATCTAATATTTACTTGCAAATTTACAATTCCACAAAGGGCCAGAATCAAACAAAATTGCACATTTTCCTTATTTAAAAACTGAGAAACTAAGGCAAAAAGATCAGCCCCCTCACAACCACATCCCGAATTATTTTGAAGAGAAGGTCACCGAGCAGCGTATTTCAGACAAATATTAATTTTAACGCTTTTCTGATAATTATAACGTTTTCCTCATTTTGCAACCTCCAAATCCACCTGAGCCGCAAAATTCCCACATGCCAAATTCTCTTAAAAATACACCCGACCAGTAGAAAGTCTCCAAACAGCGACCTTCACACAAATATTATTTTAAAGTTTTTCTGATAATTATAAAGTTTTCCCCATTTTGCAACCTCCAAATCCTTCTGAGCCGCAAAATTCCCACATCCCGAATTCTCTTTAAAAATACCATCGACCAGTAGAAAGTCTCAGGTTGAAATTTATACGTTTTATACGAATTTATTCTGTGTGTTTCATGCATAAATTCCATCTGTCTAGTTAGTTGATTGAGCATAATTTTTAAATGTGGTGTTTTTTTCCTTTGCCGTTCTCTTCTAATTTTATTCTTCTCCTGAATTAGATCTAATATATAGGTATCTAGGGGGCTGAAGATATTCCGATTCTTTGTTGGCCGTTGAATTGTCCTCGCCTGTTGAATTGGTAAGTCGTTAGCGTCTTGTAGACTATCTATCGCTATGTTTAAAACTGCAAGGCCTTTAGTAATGGACTTTGTAATACCTATTTCGTTCAGTTTTTAAAGATTTCTTAATCGACGCGTTCATTAATAAGTCTCGGTATATTATCAATTATACGTGGCTTATCCGAAATAGTAAATGGTTTTATTAGGTTCAAAAGTAGCACTTTGTTTGACAAGCAATTATGTTTGCATTTGCAAGGGCAAGCGCAGCGTAGCGGCGCGAACTCAAAAATTGCGAGTTGAAGTACTGCTCAGCAGTTACTCGTTCTTAAACATATCAGTCCTGTTATTTTTCCTAAAAAGTGTTTTTGTAGAGTTGTTCAGTATGTAATGTTCTTCTTTCTTCTTATTAAGCACACTTTTCACGTAAACTGTATTTAATTGAACGTGACGTTTTTAAAAGAATTTTAAAGAATAAGAAGCATTTGCAATATTGTAAATATCTTGCGTTACTATTTTCACACGAGTTCCAGTGATGTTGATATTTAAAGAAGTAGAATCAATGTTTTCTTAAAATTGGAAAGAATTTTTACAACCCATAAATGTATTTAGTTGAAGTAAGTATTATTATTACGATTTTGTTGACAGAGTTTTATCTGGTAGAGTTATACAGTTGACCAGCAGGATTGACGTCTTTATAAATCAAATTTCCATTTCTGTTTCAGCAGATAAATGAGTCTCCTTTCATAGTATTAGCTCAATTTATAATTTATCAGAGAATAGTTGTGGTCAGGATGCCTTTTAGCACACAAATAGGAACTGATTTGTTCTCTATTGACCAAATATTCTTATCCGCATATCGGATGTATACTTTAAACGCGACATTCTTTTTCTGCCACAAATAATTTTAAGAAAGATGTAAATCAGCATTCATTCTTTGTAAACTGCAGTATTTTCCGACAATTTCCTACAAATCATAATCTGTGCAATACTCCAATGCATTATTATAGTTAGACACATGTTAGTGATTTAAACACAAATTAATATTAGAATTCCTATAATACCACGTGAAAGAAGTTGACTATCCTTTTATAAACCTATGTTATGTATGCGTGTCTGCGTCTGGCATGTTTTTATTGTCACCGATCGAGCGTAACTGGTCCGCGATGATCAGTCCTTCGTCACCCTGCCCTTCATATTTTAGCAATAAGCAAACACGTAATACAGCCTGCTTAGGTGAGCGGGCAAACGACAGACTAAAAAACTGGTTCCGCCTTGCTTGGGAGCGCAGGTTCGAATCCCACCAATTGGGATGTCGATTTCTGCGAATTAATGTAAAACTCACATTACACCAATCAGTGTTTCGTTTGTCCGTTTCGGTCTTATTAGGACACTAAGATATTTTTACTTATTTTTGTACATAATTATGAACGCCATGTCTACCGTTATTTGGTCTAGCAGGTGCGCTTTATTAAAGACGCTAAAAACATTTTCTTCTACAACTACTTTATTTACAATTCGATTTGAAAAACGCAACAAGTATTTTTAATTACAAGACGCCACCTGTTTAGTTGGAAGGTTGAAATTCAAAAGGCTAGTTAAGAATCATTCGAAATTCACGTGGGTCTGCGTACAATGAAGAAACCGAATCTCCACTTTCTCGCAATTCTGTGATCCGGTTATAGCAGTGTTGCATATTTGCAACATTTCGAATCGAGTACGACTCCGAGCGACCGAACTTCTTCGGTCTACATACGTGGTTGCTCTTTTGCAGGCTGATCTCCTGCTATGACTGCTCGCATTTCAGCAACCATGTGTAACCATAAATGTTACGTCACGTGCAACTTCCACATATGAGATCCTCCCATATGTGAATCTCTGACAGCTTTATTGATAACGAAATAAGTTTTGAGCGACTAGGTTTCCATCCAGGGCGGCGTTAGCGCCGGTAGCTTCGGTTGCTCTGCGCGAATGTACCCACGAAATTATTTCCTTGATCACAATTTTTTTTTTCTGTGGGCTTACCCATTGTCCGCTATTTAAAGGTTGATATGATATTAAAGAGGCCTTTTAAGGCGCCAACAGCAGACAGGTTGCTATGAAATTAGTCAATTGGACGCTTCCTTGCACAAGCACTCCTGATGACCTGTGATGACAATAATACACTGACGTAGTTTACTGTTGCAGTAACACCTGTTTATTTTTACCTCTTGAAGTAGTTGTGTTCCTGCTAGTAAAAGCGAAGATAGGCTTCAGACAATAAAAAAAGTAAAAACCTGCCCACCAACCATTTAATTTGTTCAAGATATTGATTGGTATGGGCGCTATTATAGTATGAAGCACTTGTTTTACATTAATCTACTTTGCGATTTTTTCAAACCCGTGTGTTGAAAACAGAAAAAAAAATTTTTTGAAAACAGTCGGGCTTTTACATTTCTCACACAAATAAAATTTTCTTGGGGGGGTTCAAATAGCCGTTGAAGAAAATAAATTGGAATTCGAATGCTTCATGCTTCTTTACCTCATGGATAGGTACCTGCATATTTATATCCTGAACTGAGGTTAATGTGCTTTCCTTGTTAATCAGTCAGTGGCGTAACAACAATTTCTAGTCATCCAAACAATTTCTGATGGGTCTCTATCCAGTTCTACAGAAACAGATATATTTATTTAATTTGAAATTTTGTTAACAGCTGTTTAATTATATTAGGCATTAGGAGATATTCAGCTACTTTAAGAAACAGGAACAATTACTGTGATTAAGTTATCATATTCCTAGTTGTTATTGAACCAAGGAGAATGATAACATACAGCAATAGTCAATTACATAAATAGTAAGTTTTTTTATTCTAAAAAACATTTTTTAATAGGAAATAATGTAACGTTTCGCAGTATTAATTTTTCTGCTTCATCAGACATATGGTTTAATAATATTAAATATAATAAAAACATGTTCAATGATTTTCTGTAAGTACTTATTTCCTATTAAAAAATGTTTTTTAGAATAAAAAATTTTACTATTTATGTAATTGACTATTGCTGTATGTTATCATTCTCCTTGGTTCAATAACAACTAGGAAAATGATAACTTAATCACAGTAATTGTTCCTGTTTCTTAAAGTAGCTGAATATCTCCTAATGCCTAAGATATATTTATGTATCCGCATATGTGATATATTCAGTTATTGTAAAAACAATTACCGGTAATTATGGCACAGTTGTCAGGAAGTATTGCCACAGGCGAGAAGTTTTGTTGATATGTTCTCAGATTTTTATAGTATATACAAGTAAACATTAATACTTTCCGATAACTATGTACTAAGCAAAGTAATCAACTATTTCATTTTAATCTTCTTTCTCTTTAGATTAGATTTGAATTACTTAATTAGATATTAAAGGTAAAACACAATTAATAACATTGCTATAACAACGGATTGAATAAAAGCATGAAACTTTTCAAACACGATTGTAAAAAACAAGCATACAAATTCATGGAAGCCCAGCTGCCTTATTTAGAGTAAACGAAAAATTCGGTAAATGCTTTACTAGGAACTTCCTTCGCAAGTGGAAGTTTTGAAACTACAAATTTCGCAAATATCAAAGGAAAACGTTGTGTTCAAAATAATATACCAAATAGCTACAAATATCTCAACGTTGTTTATGTATGTATGTATTATCGTTAACCTCGTTTTACTTTGCGGTGTAGAGGCTGGTGCTTTATGAGCTTGCATCTGGCGGTACAATGCTTAACTTGCACCGGATTCAGGATACAAAGTTGGAGCACGCTTTTTGTGCTTGCACAGCAATCATTGTGTGAAGTGTGTGTCATGTTGATGTGTTGACCTTGTTACTCTATCTCTTAGGTCTGTAAATCTGAGTAGAGCACATTTAATTTGGTGCCCAACTGTGAATGGTCTCACTGAGCCCGATTCCAATCACCAAGGCTGCGGAAACTTTATGGCCCCCGCGGGATTTGAACCGAGGACTTGCTTACTAGCGCTACCCAGCTTCTTAACAATGTTTATAATACTAAAAAATTGAAAGGAAACAGTAATGCCCATTACATGAATTTGCAAATAAAATAAAACAATGCTTTCAGTGGGATCCGAACTCGAGTTATCAGGCTCGAGTCAGACGCTTCCGCGGCTTAAACAGCTGCGCCATGACCGGGTGCGTAGCCTATGCCTTCTGGCTGTGTTCTAAAGACGCTATAGATTTCTGTCCCATTTACGGTGTTCACCCTGTATCGATTGGGTCCCATTTTCGTCAAGGGTAGAACCTGAGTTATGTGCACGTTATTACTTTTATCTTTTCCTCAGTTAAAGCAAAAATAGAAAACATTTTATTTTTTAAGATGCTCATCTTGTATATATTTGACCGAATGTATATTCGGCTTCGATTCAGGTAGACAAATAATTCGCATGCAGAATATCGTCTTCCGTCAACAGCCAGACAGACGGACAGATCGACAAACAGAAGGAATTCAGAAAACCTGATTTTCGTCATCTAAAAACTGAAACGTGAAGACCTAAAGAAACCTCGGAAGGTAATTTTTTTACAATACTTCCTTCGTCTTTTACACGAATTTTTAGAAAAGTTCGTGAAATACTGTACTGTTCATGGTATTCTCAGATCTTCTTACACTCCATAAGAACAAACTGCGGGTTCCATTTTCGAACTAAGCCAATTTTCTTTGCTGGATTCACAGTAACATAGCCATCTTTTACTTTTAACATATTCCTAAAGTCTCCCCCTTCTCTAACCTACCGGGAACTTAATTTTTTGGTTGGATTTCAAGTGCAGTTAATGCATCCTCTCTTTTTTCTTAATACCTGTATTTTATTGTAAAGTGCGCGTTCAGTTCTCAGTTTAATTTGCCTACACCATCAACATTTTCAGCAGATGCTTCTAGTTCATCAGCGCCCTTGTGTCCTTCCAGGGTCTGATCGTCCCTTAGGAATGAAAAAAGTTTCCGCGGTTTATAAAAAACAACTTTTGCGTTTCTACTGTTTTCAAATTGAGGAAGAAAGTTACGAAGTCTGGATGCCCTCATTGGTGATGCACGATCTTCATGTACTGGATAAAGTGCAACCCTTCTGAGCAACTTGTTGCCCACCAGGTATTCAACATGTTACCGATGTTTTTGCTTTACTCGACTTAGCCTGTTTTGTCTGTCCCGCATTTAGGTTTACCGTAAACAATATTTAGCTCCGGTTTTAAAATCCTAGGCTGCTCGGCAACACAAAAATTGTGAAATTAGCAAATCGTACGTGGGGAACTTTCCTACCTCGCTTAGTCTTCACCGGTCGCAACGAATTTTGTGAGGTGATTACAAAATCTAATCTGTAATCTTTGCCAAATTGATTTTTGCATGCCAATTAAATCAATTTGACAAGGTGAGTTCATTGCCTTGAAAATCATGGGTTGGACAACCACTCTTTTTTGGAAACTTTGATTTTTGTTCGACATGTTTCAAACAAGCTAAGGTCCAACATGCATTTGTACTTCTTTCAACCTGTGTGTACGCCCTTCACGTTTGATTGCTAAGTAGCAAGTACGTGAATAAAATCGCCGATTTCTTCCGCCTGAAAGTGGAAGCGAACTATTCATCTTTTACAGGTACAGCCAACGTTTCTTTATCTGGTAATTTTGCTCGCGTGCAGAAAAATAGTTCTAGGCGACAAGATGAGCTTTGCTTCATTGTGATGTCAAATATGAATGTACTCCAGGAAAATATAATAATGTAAAATGCTGCGGTAAACTCATTCTAACATGTCCAGTTTTGCACGGATGTATCTCAGATCATGAATTTATATCACTAAACAAAAATTTGGTTCTATAGTGATCATACAAATTTTCAGAAACTGGTTAAAGGCAAATCAACCGAAAGACCAAGACAAACCTTAGAAAGGCTACCTGCTGTTGGCTGCGCTGAATAACTCTTTCTTTTCCTTTTCGATATTACTAAAATATTATTAACCTCACTTACCATAGCTAAATTTACGGAATAGTTTACTTTTTTTGTGGGCTATATAAAGATAAATATCTACCAAGCTACACCACAAAATCTACAAATTAAAAAAAAAACTTCAGATATCGTTTTGAAAAAAACGTAATTACTAATTAACTTTAATGTAATTTTCTTCTATTTGTTTTCATTTAGCATGAAGTTTGTTGAAGATTATTTGACATAAGATGCATTTAAGATGACATCGCATACTCACCAACTGAAAAAGAAGAAGTAAAGATGAATGTTCACCCACACTCACGCTTACGTTCACTTACGTTCACGACGCAGCCGGTAGCTTTTATTTGAAAATTCAAATTTCGATATAATAAAATCTTCAACTTTAAACCCAATAAATAACCCGCAACAAAACTAAAAACTCTAAAATAAAATATGTTTTGTACGTGAAACAATTTACATGATATGTTGCAATCAGAATAGTAAACACAAAAAGAAATAAATGCAAATTGCCTACAATAATTTACAACAAGGGCTAAATACTGATTTCTCGCAAAAAAGTTACTTGCAACCATCTTCAAAGACATTACTTTTAATACCAAAAGCTATCATTAGAATTGACCTTTCCCTTACTGATAGTACAAGAAGGTATATGTTTGCTATGAAGCACTTTTAATTCCTAGTTTAAAAGTACTTTTAGGTCCGAAGAACTAAAAGTAAGTTCTACATGTCAATATTAGAATTAAATTTCGGCTTAGGACAGCGTCGTCTTTGTAGACAATCACCCAGAATTTGTTGGCTTAATGTGTCACCTTGTGAACAAAAGCAAGGGTTTATGTAACTGTTATGTTCTTTTAGTGAAACAGGCCAAATATGTCTACGTATCCTTGTTCACAAGGTACTCTAATAGCAGGGACCAAATTATGGGTGGTTTGTAAGAGTTCACGAGCCATCAAAGAACATAACCGTTACACAAACTCTTGCTTGAGTTTACAAGGTGTTAGGCACATTAAGCCAACAACTGCTAGGTGTTTATCTACAAAGACGACGCGGTCTAAGGCGAAATATAATTCTAATATTGACAATTCGAGTAACCACAAAAGCCTCAATCATTGGAAAACAGTGGAAAAAGTCCGATAAAACATATTATTATATAAGTTCTATATGTATGCCTTCAAGGGGAAAATTATTATTTTACAATGCACGTTACTAAATGGGGTTTTAACTTACCATCACACATATACATACACTTTTACTCGCAGCTATACGCTACACAGGTAAATCCGTGAATAAAACTACATAAATAGACAGGGTGATTGAAACTCGTGGAATAGGGTTTGAATTTGGCAAAGTTGCTAAATATTGTGTACTTTAGCCGGCGACCCCTTCAATTATTCCCAAACAGATACCATTTACAGTCGTGTTCATTAAACTATTGTACGGCACTTGTGCTTTGTGAATATAATTAATTACACAATTACAGGACGTTCAATAAAGTGTTGTATATACAAATATTGTGAAAGTATACATCTAGGTCTACCTAGATAATGATACAGTGTGAGCATTTGTTGAGTAATAACACGACCATCAATAAACGTACAACTGTCTCTGTACAACACATTTTTGAACACGACTGTACATGTAATGTCAAAATTTTATTGTACATCATATTAGATATTAGATATTAGCTGTCTCAGTTTTATTTGCAGTCAGCTGTACATGTACAGGGTGTCCCAAATTCGTGGGTGACCATTGGGATCTTGGAAACCGTAAGAGATACGAAAAAGTTTAAATATGGCAAAGTTGATCATCTTAGAGCTTATTAAAATGCCGTTTTGAAATTCTCAAAAATTCCGAGTATTTCCGAAGATATTCGACAAAAAACCGAAATTTTGAAAAATTTATGTTTCTTGCCCCTGACTTTATTTAAAGAGATAATGCGAAACCAATTTAACATGCCCATGGTCACTTTTCCTGCACTACACGCTGGTGCTTTCAGATTTTATATTCGACGTTTGTTCTTCCAGCTACCATCATCAACTTCGTTTTTTTAAATACGAACCTGGATCTTTTATTTTAATTTTTCAAAAAACGCGTAAATCCAAGAATGAGCATCTATCATGTTTTCATAGTTTTCGTATATTTCGAGGCAAAAAATTACGTCAAAATGCTCAACTTTGCCATAATTTAAACATTTTTCGTACCTCTTACGATTTCCAAGATCTCAATGGTGGCCCACGAATTTCGGGACACCCTGTACATGTAATTTTTCTCACGAGAAATCTTTAAAAACTGAGAAACCGAATTTTAGAAAATTGGGCACCTAAATTTTTTTTTATTCGCCATTTTAGGTTATTATTAGCCTTCCTGGGGCACAGATCCCCTTTCTTTATATTTTATTGATATCAACCTTATTTCTTACGGACGTGGTTTTTCATTTTTACTTCGTGTGATAGCATTCTTTTTTTTCTAATATCAACGAAGTGCAGAAGTAAAGTAAAGTAAATAGTTCGTGAAGGTGCAGAGCAAAATATTAAAATTTTGTAAACAGTAGTCCAGCAGTCAAACCGTGCTTGAAAAGGGCGAATAGGAGAAAGCTTTGGTGGAGTTTTTATATTTGGTTTCTATATGTTTTTTGGGTCGCTGTACACGAATATCAGGTTTGCCAACAAAAATTTTGACCGGAAACGCTTTATTTAAGCAAAAACGGTGTAAAAACCGGTTTTTGTTGGTTTTTCTAAAATTACCTGAAAGCTATTAATTTTTCGTAAATATTGAACCTATATGAAATGAAAAGAACATAAAATTTCCTACATTTTATGTACTTGAGGGTTTTTCTCTGACCAATCGTTCAGCCGTAAGAGCCCCGGGAAGTTATAGTCCAGTCAAATGTTAGAAAATAGGGGAAAGTTTTGGTGGAGTTTTTATATTTGGTTCCTATATGTTTTTTGAGTAGCTGTACACGAATATCAGGTTTTCCAACAAGAATGTTGACCGGAAACACGTTTTTTAAGCAAAAAACGGTGTAAAAAACGAGATTTTTTTTTAGTTTTTTTAACATTACTCGAAAACTATCCAATTTCGTGAATGTTGAACCTATATGAAATGAAAGAGGAAAAATTCCTACATTTTATGTACGCGAGGTTTTTTTCTCCGATCAATCGTTCAGCCTCGAGAGCGCCGCGAAGTTATAGTCCAGTCAAATGGTAGAAAAAGAAAGCTTTGGAGTTTTGATATTTGGTTCCTATATGTTTTTTTGGGTCGCTGTAAGGGAATATAAGGTATGCCAATAGTTCATTTATGAAGATTCATTTCATATACCATTTTTGATTTACGAAAAATGGATAGATTTCGAGTTACTTTCAAATAAACTGGGATAATTCCCTTTTTTTGCCTTTAACACCTAACTTCGTGGCGCTTTCTCGGCTGAACGATTGATCGGAGAAAAAAACCTCTAGTAGATAAAATGTAGGAAATTTTATCCTCTTTCATTTCGTATCGGTTTGAACATTTACGAATTTGGATACCTTTTGAGTAATTAAAAAAAAACTAAAAAAACGGTTTTGTTACACGGTGTTTGCTAAAAAAAAACTGTTTCCGGTCAAAATTCTTATTGGAAAACCTGATATTCGTGTACAGCTACTCAAAAAACATATAGGAACCAAATATAAAAAACTCCACCAAAACTTTCCTTTTTTTTCTACCATTTGACTGCACATAACTTCCCGGGGCTCTGACGTCTGAACGATTGGTTGGAGAAAAAACCTCAAGTACATAAAATGTAGGAAATTTTATTTTCTTTTATTTCGTATCGGTTCACCATTTACGAATTTGGATAGCTTTCGAGTAATTTAAAAAAACTAAAAAAAAAAACGGTTTTGTTACACCGTTTTTACTTAAAAAAAAACCTGTTTCCGGTCAAATTCTTATTGGAAAACCTGATATTCGTGTACAGCAACCCAAAAAACATATAGGAACCGAATATAAAACTCCACCAAAACTTTCCTTTATTTTCTACCATTTGACTGCACCATAACTTCCCGGGGCTCTAACGGCTGAACGATTGGTCGGAGAAAACAACCTCAAGTACATAAAATGTAGGAAATTTATGTTCTTTCATTTCATGTAGGTTCAACATTTACGAAACATGGATAGCTGTCGGGTAATTTTAGAAAAACTAAAAAAATGGGTTTTACGCCGTTTTTGCTTTAAAAAACGTATTTCCGGTTAAAATTTTTGTTGGCAAACCTGATATTCGTGTACAGCGACCCAAAATACATATAGGAATCAAATATCAAAAACTCCACCAAAACTTTCCCCTGCTCGCCCTTTTGAGCACCATTTGACTGGACTACTGTTTACAAAATTTTTAATATTTTGCTCTACACCTTAAGGAATTATTTACTTTACTTCTTTTTGTTTAAAGGCGGCGATGACATCATACTTTGGCACGAGTTAAATCACAATCATGATCTGGATTTGCAGAAGTTACGCAGACAAGCCATCACAAATTCTTGTAAAAGAAAGGCTGCGGACGATTTGTGCGAAAGACCCAGCGAAAATAATCAATTCGGAAATCGCTTACTCTACATACAAGAGGAACATCACCACGAAGAACATCGATTTAATTAGACATAACATAAACCAAAGTCGTCTGAGCATCATGCCGACCAATCCACGAAACAGCCATGAAGTCCACGAAGTCTTGAATACGATGAACCCAAAAACTGATTCGGAAGAAAGTTTTCTTTTGGACAACGATACCGAAAATCAAATAATTATATTTAGTTGTGTTTCCAACTTAAAATGCTTGTCAGAAGCCGACACTTATGGACGGCACATTTAAATATGCCCCCAAATTCTTCTTTCAGCTATTTACCATACTGCGTACGTAATGGTCATTACATACCACTCAGATTTTGTCTCCTTCCTAACAAACATACCCAAACATATACTAAAACGTTTGAAAATTTAAATAAGTCATCGGTATTATTTAATTTCACTTTAAGTCCGTGTAGAATAATTTTAGATTTTGAACAATCTATTCACAGCGCCGTTAATCACGTTTGGCCATCCGCCACTATATTTGGGTGTCGTTTTCACTTAGCTCAGAGTTGGTACAGAAAAATTCAGCAGCTAGGATTGGTTTCTATTTATAAACAGTCTCACTCGGATGCAAAGTGACTTCATCATCTTTTTTGATTACCTTACCTTCATTCCCGCAAAGTTAGCGAATGTTTTGTAAATAATTTTATGGATGATTTACCTTCTCCAGAAGCGTACGGTAGGATGGCTAATTATTTAGTGGATAACTACATTAGTGAAGATGCATTAATTTAATAAAAGGTGTTTCCACCAATTTTCGCTTATTTATTTTCCTGTGTACTAGGTGTTTCATACGAAATCTGTGGATAAGTGGCAATTTAAGTTCCATTGAAATATTCAAAAACGATTAAGTGGTAATTAGCATGCTGGTGATGAGTTGGCCGCTTGTTATCTGATGCCGGTGATGAGGTGCAGTGTCCGTAACTAGGCAAACTATTATTGTAGGGCAAGCCAATGATTTTAGCGCCCCCTCGGTACAAAAAACGATATATGTGAAAAAAAATATTAATGATACTGTATGATTTCTACATTTATCTCCGGATATACAGGGTGTTATGGAAATGAGTGCAAGATATTTTAACCAGTGATAGAGCTCACCAAAATGAACAACTTATCTATCGCATATTTTTTTCAATAATTTATCTCCCTTAAATTTGACGAGCCGCTTGGTCAGCAAATTTAAGTTAAAGGTAAACGACACAAGATATATTAAAACTGCAAAGTTCTTGCACAAAAAAACATGCGGTCAATAACTTACCTACCTCAATTGATAAGGAACGTTGGTGACCAGATGTGAACTATTGGTATTATCAGCGTGCGTTTAAATTAAAATATTATTCCATAGGCGGGGGCATTTTTAGAGTAAAACTGTTTTGAATTTTAACACAGTTTTGGAGGGTGTTTTCGAAAAAATTATAAATGGAGAAGTTAGCGAGTTCTATTACGGGTTAAAATATTTGCACTCATTTCCACAACACCCCTGTATGATGTAATGTATTCAAACAAACAGGTAGGTATACAACAATAAATCCAACATTTTTTATTCAAACATAAAAATAAACAACTAAATATCAAAATAAGAAAATACAACACAAATAAAATGAGAACAGAACACAAGATTAGAAAACACGATTCTAATAAAAAAGTACATATTATTATGTAGTCAGCAAAAACATTTTATAAATCCCTATATATAAACATATGGTGCACCCAAAATCGGAACGCCACTGCTTCGTTTATAGCGCAACAACAAGCATATGCACTTATCAGTGAACACGGGTTCAAAACCCACTGGCTGCAATGTTTTCTTTTTATTTCCATATTCATGTAATTCGCTTTACTAAGTATTTCTGTATTATTAGGAACATTAAGGTATTTTTTACCTATTTTGTAAAGGAATTTTGAAGACTTCAACCATAATTCGATCTAGCAAAATTTCATTTTCTTTCAGCGCGCTTTCTGTATTAAAGACGTTGAAAACATTTTCTTTTGTAACTTTTTTATTTTAAACATGTAAAAATTATTTTAATTAGTGGTGCGTTCAAAAGCTTTAAAGACATATCAATATGTTAAAATAATACAATATAAACAAATAATTACATATTATTATGCGTAGTAACATGTGAACGTAGAATAAGGTTCTGTATTCGCAACCACACTGTCACACTGTTTTGTAATAATCAATATATTTAAAACTCGAAGCATTTTTTGTCGGCATGATAATTCTTTTTTTAAATAAATTTACCATATTGTAGGGTCGCAGAAGTGTTTGAAATTGAACAAATTCTACCGGGAAAGTAATTGTAGCGAAAAATACCGTAGTAGTGGAACAAGTAAGCTCTCAAAATCGGTCTGTGGCATTTTTGCTGATTGTTACAATGGACGGCTGTATCAGCGATGAGCCCAAAGCAGTGAATGTATATGTAATATCAGTGGTCCTGGCCCAACAGTTGTTAAAAATTTAAGGTTAGTTTGTCGCCACTGTTGTATTTTATTGTTTTAAAAATGGAAACATTTTTATATTTTGAATAAGGCCACTTATGCGCTGGGCTAATAAGCTAATAATCCTAATGTTTTGATTGATATAGGTAAGAACTATAAAATAAAGCTGGTAGACATATAATATTTTCTTTGCAAATTGTACAAGGCAATGTAATGTATCTACCAGATTGGGCGCAATTCCCACTATTATAATTAGCATTATTTGGACTTAAATCGTCAATATTAAAAATTAATTTATTTGCAAAATTAGCCACCTGGTTATTTATTTTTTATTAGTACGAAAGAACTTTTTTCAGTGCCATTTTGGCGCCCCCTTGCCACTTGCGCCTGTAGGCGGGGGCCTACTTTGCCTATACCCTAGTTGCGGCGCCTGATGAGTTGGCTTACAAAATTTGCTGGGGATTAGTTGGTGATGAATTGGCGTCCGCCCTACTTAATACTGTGTGGATAACAAATCCTTAAAAAGGAAACTTATTCCTCGGGGACTGCAATTTACATGCACGTTTGACGAATTTTAGAACGAGCCCCCCAGTCACGGCACAGCGCTTTGCGATTCGTTAACTACGCCACTGTTTTAGAAATATCCGTGGGCTCGTTAATCGTTAACTCGAGAATCGCAGCGCCCTCTACAATGGTTTGCTGTAGAACTACGAGTGACTGCGCGGGCTGCAGCGAGTGCACCTTTTTTAGTTTCTGCTAGCCGCGTAGAAATGGGGAAGATGGTGCGCGAGTGTAACACCTTTGGTTTCCTCCCAGTTCTTCACGCAATCCACACGGATCTTCCGCGGTGGACGCCTCCGGTACGCAAGGAGCTGTCGAATGACCGGATGGGACGGACAGCTGTCAGCCGTCTATCATATGTGGCACTGCGACGTCACAATCCCGCATTTCGGACCAGGAACGCAGGATATTGTAAGAGAACTCCATGCCGCCGGCGTCTCCTTTGATGTCTGCGCTGGTTTGCCCGGCTTTTTGACCTACAAAATGTTTGAAGGTTGGTTTTATTTAGTTGAAAGTCGCTCATTTCTTTTCAGGCCAATAATACCTTATGAATGAAAAGGGAATATACTTGAAGGGAGTTGTATAAAATATAAGCTGCATTGCGTATCGATGCTTGTGACATTGTAAAATCGAAAAATGTTATTGAAAGACACTGCATTACAGCTTTGTTCTGTCGATATTATTAGATATGAGGAAATTATAACTTAGATTTTAATCTTGGTTTGGCAATACTTAAAAATGGTGTGTACAAAAAATGTGTCAAAAGTTAATATTACACGATAATAGTGTTCACAGTGCAAATCGCATTAGAATTTTGAGCGGGCCTATCAGTGACGTCACAAAAGCCCGAATGCACAATTTCATTAGTTAGTGTTCATTTATCACCAGCCGTCATCATCTTGTTATTGTACAAAAGGAAGCGCAAAGTGACTAATACTAATATCATGGTCGACTGCCGCGTTGCAGGATGCAATACAAACTCAAAAGAATCTATACATGCCTTTCCTAGCAAAGAGAAGATGGCGCTAGAAAATGTAGAAAAAAAAATTAACCGAAAAAATCCGAATCATAACCACATCTTTTTGCCGTACCTACTCGCTTCCATAGCGATGAATCGGTTTTAAAACAACAATTATTAACAAACGATAGTGTGATTCGTCTATTAAAAAATGCTGCCGTGCCTACATTGGATTTAACAGGAATAGAACCAGAAATCAAGAAGACAATAAATTCCTTATAATTTGCAAAAAATTAGATTAGAGAAATACTGGAACAGAATATGTACATCCCTTTGAGAGTGCTGCAATTGTTACTGAAACAAGGGCGACTGATGGTGTAGGTATTCAATGTAAACTCGGCACTGAAGTTTTTTTAAGTATTTGAGCTTGTGCGACTCGAAAGGAAGTAGTTCAGTTCATTCAACAGATTTTCCGTCCGAAGACGAAATGGACTGGGACGTATCGGAAGCGGATGAGAATGGACATGCGAGGTTTGTCAATTCAATTCCCGGATGCATTTTTACCGATCCTACATCAATTCAGCTATTGGACGATTCAAATCTTTCCAAAATCGAAGTCTGCCGACCATAATCCACTCTAATCGAAGGTGTAGGTAGAACACGGTTATTTTATTATATACAGTCTACTGTGCCTTATACTCGTAATTTAAAGTACCATAATTTCTTATATTTTAATTTCTGAAAACAGAATGTTTAATAATTTCCAAGATTTCTTCTCTTTTAGAAATCGTTATCTATTTTTATGAATTTAGTAAAATATTGTTGTGATATTGGTACAGGGGTCTAAAAATCAGATTAATGGGGTTAAAGGATTACAGTAATTAAAAATTATAAAGATCAATTTAGATGTGCATTGGATATTAAAATTATTAAGATGCATTTAGTAAATAAAGAAAATAGAATTTATAATTTAATAAAATGAAGCTGATTGAGAAACAGAAGGATTCTAACTTAATTTAATATCTAAATTGAAATTGGAAATTGGTGAGAAATACTTTTTCGCGATAGATTATTGACCATAGTGGGTTTTAATCAAATAACAAAGCTTTTATAGTGTGTTGGATTGAAAAATAAGCTAGATCGTTAAGGAGTTTGTTTTTATTGATATATAAAATTTTTAAACGAAAGGATGTAACCGATATGTGTACCTAATAAGAAAGTAATAAATAAACCCTTTTAAAGAGTTTCAATATGTTTGGTGTATAAAAGGGTTTCAGTTAAAGATAAAATTGGCGTGGTGTAGAAGAAATAAAATGAAATGTTAAAAGTAAGAAGATGAGCAGGAAGATAAAGAATATGGTGAGAATACCAAACTAAAGCAGTTCTAATCTACAAAAGCAAAATAAAAAGAAAAAAATACCGAATTAAGTTTATTGTAGGATTACATTTGGCATTGATTGAATTGGATAACAAGTAACAATTTACAAAATAAGAGGATCACAGAGAAGTCGTTGATAGAGTGAGCGTATTTGTGGGGATTGTTTCTGATCTGGATTCTTGGTGCTAAGTTGTAACGGAATTCAAATGAATGATTTGGATTGAGTACTAAAGTAACGTAACTACGTACGAGGTCTGTTTGGATTTTTCCTGTGCTGGAGCTGTGTAGGCAGATGCATGGAGCAAACTAAGTTCCTGGGTTAATTGGGATCCTAATTCTGAACATTTTTGGCAGTTTGGTGGACAGTTTAGGCCTTCACCGAGGTTTTGAGTAGAGCAGTTGTGGAGTGATAGGTTGCAGAGTGGGACGAATTGGTTTCAGCGGTGGAGTGCTAAGTTGGATGAAAGGTGGGTGAATCCAGGTATTACATAAGAACTGAAATAAAATAAATATTAAAGTGAATTAATTTTAATTAAGGAAGCACTTTCTATTTGATATTGTCATATAAAAAATGTAACAATCAAGTGTTTGTAATTGAATTTTTAGAAATAGTTTGACGTACTATTTGACAGAAGTTTTGAATAGTCATAATTAAAATCGAAACATCAAATTTCAGAATAAGCAATCTAGATAAAAGGAATCCACTCTGATTTTCAGTCGAGTGTATCTACAGAAGCTAGCATAAATAATTTTGAATATCCAAATTAAATAAATAGGGCAATTTAAATTGACTAAAATTAAATTATAAACATAAACTTACAGGCAACACAAAGAGGAGCCTAAACCTTATCAATATATGTGTTTTATAATTATCTGCTTTTCTTTAAACAAGGTGGTTGTCGACCTACGGATAAGCGAATCGCGACGGTTTTTCTTTATGCAAATGCAAATACATATGCTGAAATTTTGTTCATTTTCCTTTATATAATAATACTTCCCGCTTCTGGAATTTAGAGTGTCAAAAACTACACTAATTAGAGTTCAAAAATGTCATGATCAATGATTGCTTTACAGTGATCACATTTTTATGTATACCATTTGTTGGAAATAAAACTTCATGCTAAGCCGCTAAAATACATATTGACCATATTGTTATGGTATTGGTACAGGGGTTTAAAATGAGATTAATAAGATTAAAAGAATACAGTATTAAAAAGTAAAAATCACAATGATGAATTTAATTATGAAATGGATATCAAAATTATTAAAATATATTTGGTAGAGAAAGGAAATAGATTTTAAAATTGCATTGAATGCAGCTACATAAGAAACAGTAGGATTTTAACATAATTTAATTTATCTGAAATGAAAAGGGGAATTAATGGCAAATAGTTTTTCGAGATATACTATTTAACATAGTGGGTATTAGACAAATATAATAAAGCTTCTATAGTGTGTTGAACTGTTAAATAGATGCTAAACTAGATCACTAAGGAGATATTTATTGATTATTATGTAAAATTTTGATACAAAAAGATGTAATACAATTTGTAGCGGCTGAGATTATAAAAGTTTTAAAAAGCTATTTGGTGTATAAAAGGGTTATAAATTGAAATAAAATTGGCGTATTGTAAAAATATAAGTAAAATGTTAAAAGGATAAAATATGTGCAGACTATAGGGATGAAGATAAAGGATGTGGTAATACAAGTACCAAAGTAATACAGTTATAATCTACAAAAACAAATTTCTGGAAGAGCATGCTGAACTGAGTTTATTGTCAAATTGCATTGCATCATCTGAGTTGGATAACAAGGAAAGGTTTTTACGGGAAGTGGTTTACATCGAGATCATTAGCAGAGTGGGCGTTTTATGGGGTGGATAGAAGATTTTCATCTGAAGGAGTTCTAATTTGACAAGCTTGTCATTGAAGTGACATCTCATAACTTGCATGTAGCCGAGGTTCGTAATACCAGAGTGTTACAACGTGGTAGAGTAATCATAACAATATTATTCGCATTAGCGTAACTAAACCAATTGGCCTGTGCGCGAGCAAAATTTTGGAGCCCTGAAAGATATTTTTTTCAAAAAGCAAAAAGCAGTTACTTTTTTAGCGATAATATTTATTGATTTTTACCGAGAAAACGAAAACGACAAACTAAAATTCAATACCCAAAGAAACACAAACATGGAACATTAAAAAAAAACTAATGAACAGAATAGGTAATTCAGAATTGTTCCTAATTCTAACTGTAAGTAAATGGCTTTAAAACGAGATTGCCCTACTTTATTTTGCAGATGAGATTTAATTATCTTTCGTTTCAAAAACAACATTCAACTGATACTGTGGCTACAGGTTATATTGCCATTAGAGTGACTACAAACTTGGTTAAATAATATTCTCGCATCATCTTTAGTGGCTCTGTATTCATGCTTTTAATAACCTCTTGCACTTAATACTGAATAAAGCAACAAATTACAGTTTGTTTAATCAGGTAAGTTATCTCGTTATCTTTAATAATTTGCAAAGGATACAAGACTGCTCATTTTAGGTATATTCGTTCACCACATCAACACCGGATCATGTAACTCCCCACTTCATTTTGCGTTACATTACTAAATAGTTACTCGAGGTAGTTTGCTTTTGAATATGGTTTTCTCGCGCGCCCTGCTCTTGGCGTGGCGTAATTTAGATTTTTCCCAAGGAACGCTCAACCTGCGAGATTGACACCTGTGAAGAATTTCTCTGTACGGGTTTTTTTCGATAGTGAGCCGTGGTCAAGGAAGGCTCGGCCCAAAACAATTTTTTTAGAAGCACCTCCGGGGATTTGGCCTAGTTTTAATTAGCAGGCTATGGAAGCCGTAAGTTTCTGTAGAATTGAAGTATGCACAGTGGAGTCTCTTCAAGCACATTCAAGCCGATTCCCAGCTGTGGATTTCTTTTATGCCTAATACTACCAAGCCTCCGGCTCCCGGGCATCAAGCTCATATGGATTGCGGTTTCCTGGCGATCTACTTCTGTCGTCGGAGTTCAGATGCGAGCAGTTTTGGCGACAGCTTGCATTTCCTCCGGCTGCAGCAGCCAGTTGTATCCGCTTCAGGGCCCAATTCAACAATTCCATGCTGGCGAGACCCTCCTTAAGATGGCAACGATAGGGCTTCCAACTACGTTTCGTGAGTATATGCATTGATTTTCAGCTTTCTTGTTTTATTTATCGGTAAAGGGCCTAAGAAAAAACAGTTCTACGAATGCCTTCGATTATTAAACTGTACGCGATAAATACTAGCTTGTTTGCAACTCTTGAAGTATTAGTATTTTATTAGTTAGGGTGGCTGAAATTTTGTATGTACCTAATACTTATTACCACAAGCGTCCTTAGTAACCCGGCTTATTGTAATTTCCATTTTGAAAGTTTGCAAGCTGGAATTGTTGCCTAGTACTTACACACATAATTATTTCTGCCGAGAGTTAAAACTAGCCTACCCCTAGTTTAAGGGTGGTACAATCAGATTTCCACGGGCTACCTCCACGCACGAACTTCAAACTCACGATTACCTGCTAACCCTAGTTGGAGGCAACAGCACCACATTCAGCTGCATGCATACTGTTAAGGACTTCATTAATTTTTAAATTCGGCACCGAGTCTTCCGGAAAACGCTTTATAAATTTCACCACCAAAAGCGGTTGCAGTCTGTCAGTTCCGATGCAGCTTGCAGCGGGTGCACTTCGTGCTACCACGTTTTTTCTCTCATTCTTTAAACATGTGTTTGGGGAAATTAAACTTCCTCGAAAAGTAATATATGGATACAGTGTCTCCCAGGATTGATATTGCAAAAGGTGAGATGGACTAAAAATTTTTGAATTTTATTTTAAGATTGTGGGATTACGTCCTGCTTGGTCTGAAGAGAATAAGAATATTTTCAGTTTTTGAAAAAACAAGTCGGCCTTCACAGTGAAGCGAAAACTATTTTCTTTTTGGGTAATCTTTCCATAGCTTAGTCAGATGCCTCATAGCCGTGAAACCCAGCTGTATATGTCGACGGATTTCAGCTTTGCAGTTTCTTTTATCTTGTATCAGTGAACTAGGATATACAATTTTGTTGAACCTCGTAGTTTGCGACCACCGTTGTCTTTGGTTCTGATTCGTATTCTCGGTTAGCAATCCTATCTTTTGTTTTATTATATTTAATATACAGACCATATTTTAAACTAATAGTTTGGAGTCTATGCAAAATTCCCTCTAGTTCTTCTCTATTACTGGCTGCCAGAAGTGTGCCATCTGCATATCTTAGATTTGAGATTTTGGTCCGCCAATCTGGAAACATTCATCTCAATCTTCCAGAACTACTTTCATGAGATGTTCTTGGTGTATGTTGATGATTAGGGGGAATAGCACACATCCTTGCTTTATTCATTTTGCGATTAATGCTTTATTTCAGAGGCAATTGTCAATTTCCATAAGGACCTCACTATTCCTGTACAACTGTTGTATTAGCATTACAAGGTGACTTGGTACATCCATATCTAAAAGTATGTCCTGCATTTTCACCCAATTAACATTGTCAAATGCTTTCGTATAGTCTACAAAGCATAAATATAGGGGTGTGTAATGCCCTCGAGCCTTCTGAATGAGAATTCTTACGTTTAATATTTGCTCCCTTGATCTCCTGCTCTTAACAAACCCGGCTTGTTCTAGTAAAATTTGATGCCACTTTAGATGGTGAAGCTGTGCTCGAATAATATGGAGCATATCATTGCTGGCATGTGATATAAGTGCGATTAGTCGATAGTTATCGCCATTTTTAGTATTTCTTTTTTTATAGATATGGATTACCACGGATGTATACCAATCCTTTAGCGATAGGCCAGTTTCCCATATGATCTGACAGAGTAGGTTCAGCGCGAATAAACAACTCTATTTTAAGCACCTCCAAATTTTAGAAGGAATGCGATCCAGTTCAGTGGTCTTATCTTTGCTGAGCTTGCGTACAGCTTTCGCAATTTCGGATTGCTAAATATCTGGTTCATGCTGGTTGTTTACAACTGGGACTGTAGTTGTGTCGCTTTCATATAGTTCTTCACAATGCTGCCTTCATACGTCAAGGTCCTGATCCAGTTCCGTTTGCAACACGTCAATTTTGTTCTTTACCGCATATGAATTGGGCTTCAAGCTACGTGCAATTGATTTGATTTTTTTTAAAAGTTTTCTAGTTTCGTTAGTATTTGAATGGGACTTTATTTCATTACATATTTTTTCATAGTAAGTTACTTTATCTTTCCTGAACTTTTATATTCGTCTGCTGAGGGATTGATAAGCTCCTTGTTTACGAGAAACATCAAGGCCATCTTGTTTAATATTTCTCTGGATATGAAAAGTTCCAGAGTCTCATCAGACATCCATGGCTTTTTTTGTGGTATGTCCGCTTGGGTATTACCTTCTTTACAGCCCATAAAAGGGCATTTCCAATATTCTTGGAGAGCGTGGCAGAGATTCTAAATATGAAATAAAAAGTACTCGTGGTTTGTTTAAGCTTTTAAATGAGAAGAATGATAGCAAAATTTCTTGAATGACAGGTTTGTTATAGTAGAGTAAGTAGAGCCACTACTTAGTTCCTTATAGCGAGCCGCCACTGCTTTCTCAGCAGCATACCAACTCTGCAACAGTGGGCAGTGCGCAATTAAACGCAATTTAGCATTTACGCCATATAATATCGTTTAGTCGAGTGACCTTCAACAATTGTTTTTCCAATTAGTTTTGTTTTTTTCGTTTAATACCTATTAAGTCTGATTTGCTATACGTTGCGCCATATTACAACTCAGTATACCGCTTGAGACAAACAAGGAGGAAGTAGGCATCACCATCATAATTAATTCGAGAAGCATCGCGTTTCTATTGTTGTTCTTATTGTGCTATAAAAATATTTTATCCACAATCACCTTATAATTAAAGTTTTATCCACAGTTATGAACCGTCTAAAGTACCACTTTATCCACTAGTGGAATAATTAAATTACTTTTTCGTTGGCCGCTTGTTAATTTCAATATTAATGATATATTTTTCCTAAAAAAGGATGGATTAATAGACGTCATTAATACACTGTTTTTGATTAATACACTCTTTTTCATTAATTAACTGTTTTTTAAAAAAGTATGGATTAATAGATCTATTAATACACTGTTTTTGATTAATACACCCTTTTTCATTAATTAGCTGTTTTTGTGATTTTGTCGTTTTGATGATATTTTGCATGGAGGTTAGTTGTATGAATCAAATTTTTCGCCACAAAAAAAGATTTTGCGGTCAACGAAAAAATTTTGTATTCAACTCGTTTGTTAATGGGCGATTAATAATCTCAACTATTAAAGGCACTCACTCGCTATCGCTCGTTCGTGCTTTAAACAGTTTCGATTATTAATCGCCTTCATTAACACACTTGTTGGTTAAATAACTATTATTCCACTAGTGGGATAAAATCCTGCCACTTACTACTGCATTGTTGGTAGCACTGTCAAGCTATGCCAAATTCGAAATTTGTAGGTTAAGTTTTGCGTCAATCTGTGTCAAATAACAAACAAAACTTAACCTATTAACCTCTCGAATTTGACATAGACTGACAATACACTTCAGTACTGCCAAACGTATAACATTTGATCTTTCGGTACTTTCCAAATTGTCACTATGACTTTTCATGGCTGTCAATACAAAACGTATGTTTTTTTAGATATTTATTGAGTTGTTGGATAAAACGTTGTATTGCATTCGTGTTTCAGTTGCGTTTTATCCACTTATGCTATATATTTACCCCATATCTGATGGTTGACTGCACCACACCATATACTATTGTCCTCTTCTGACTGCGAAGACCACTAATATTTGGCATCAATTTTGTGATGGCTGTCACCTGTTTTCCGCTCTCTTACCGTCTGCCCGGCGTGCTCCTTAAACATTAAGCGTTTTTCTAAGCAGATGTCTAAATATTTAAGGTGCCAATGGGGTCAAAATTAAATATCACAGCAATGAGTTAACATGAACAATAAAATAGAATGCTTGAGTAAGAAAGAGATGACCATACGAAGAAAAATGAAAGTCAAGCCTATTCGAATATTTGCTTCTATGGATATCTCTTTCTTACTCAAGAAATGCGTTCTATTTTCTTGAAAGTAATTCTTGTAAGAAGATTAGTCAGATGACTGAGTTACACATTCCTTCCGTGTAGGCATAAGCTCAAGGGTCAACCATTTTCATCGCTAATAGAAGGTCTTTCGCCTCTAGTCACTCTTAGGCACTTCTATTTTCTTGTTCATAATATCTTATTGCCGTGATATTTAATTTTGACCCCGGTACTTAGACAGTTTAATTTCCGCTCCGCCCACATTGAAAGATATATTTTCTCTCTTCCTAGGCTCATGTTTATTATGATATTTTCAGTTTTGTCAGGCACCATCCTCAAGTTATTGGCCGTCATTCATTCCTCATTGGTTAGCAGCTATTCGTTGTATATTCAATTAAAGTCTCTTTATCCGCAACTCTCACTGTAATGGCGAGGCCGTCTGCGTACGCAGTCGAAGCAGATCCTGATGGACAGTCGGGTCACGGCGGATCCCGTGGGGCACGTGAGTAATATTTAAAAATCGGGCCGTGAACGTGAGTGAAAATCTTCAAGACGTGATTCAGGTTTCACGTTAAATATTTAGTAATGAATAATTGACTGCAGGATGCCCCGATCCCCCGCTGCCCACCAATGTGAAAGATCTAGAGCTGGAGTGGAAGGTCATTACACTTCTTTGTGGCAGCCTGCAGTGACAGAAGTTCACACCTGTGTTGTCTTGTGAATGTGGTGTCTACAGTCAATTGCGTGTCTGCATCTAGGTATAGGCGACCAAGTAGAACTTACTTTTAGTTCATCGTACGTAAAAGTACTTTTAAACCTAGGAATTAAAAGTATTGCCTAACAACATATACCTTTTTGTACTCGTATTAGTAAGGGAAACGGCAATTCCAATGACAGCTTTTGGTATTAAAAGTAATGTCTTTGAAGTCGGTTGCAAGAAATGTTTTTGCGAAAAATCAGTATTTATCTCCTTTGTTGTAAGCTATTGTAGTCAATTTTCATTTATTTCTTTTTGTGTCTACTATCTGATTGCAACATATCATGTGAACTATTTCACGTGCGAAACATACTTTATTTTAGAGGTTTTAGTTCTGTTTAGGTACTTTTATTGGTTTTAAATTTGATCATTCTGTTCAATCTGAATTTGAATTTTGAAATAAAAGCTGCGGGTCAGGTCGTGATTGGAGGATCACGCCATGAACGTGACTTTGAGCGTGCGTGAACGTGAGTGTTTAAAGCAAGCGTGAAACGTGCGTGACGTGAGTGAATACTCACTTACCCGCCCATCTCAACCTAGCTATCCTAGACAACTAATTGATATGTAAAACAAAATAAATGTTATTTTTGTGCCTAAAAATTGAACTTTACTGCTACATCCGATGAAACAACTGTATTTAAATCGTATTACTTTAGAAGAACTTTTGCTAAAGGCCCTTGTACTTGGTGTTTTGGGAAACTTTTAAGCTTCTAGATGATATTAGAACTACCATAGATACATGGGATGAAGCTAACGAAACTACACTGAAATATATTTGAAAAAAGCTAATGAGATTTAATAAAGCTTTGAGAGTCTAGTAATGAAGTAATTGCAAACGTTGTGCAGATGGCAAGAGAATTGGAATTTGAATTGGAAGTTGAAGCTGACGATATAACAGAATTGTTCCCTCTTGATGAGACTAATAGATGAAGATCTTATTGAAGAACAAAAAGGACAAGTTTTTGAGCAGGATTACTATGCTGATGATAGTCCTGCAATCCCTTTAGAGAAATGACATCCAAGGAATTGGAAGAAGCAATAATATATTGAAACGGGAATGGCAGAATTCGAAAAGAATTATCTAAATTTCTAGAGTTCTAAAGTTTAGTATCATTGCCAACTTCAGCAGTAACACTTGTCCTTGAGTAACCGTCAATATCAAAGACAACCATTGAACTCCACAATTCTCTCAGGCCACCACTATGATAACGAATAGAAGGCGGAGAATCATATTATGAAAACGTACCTTCTCTTTCATACTTTATAAAATAAACATATTCATTTCTCAAGTACGTGTTTACAACTCACGACAGATTAATGATGAAAATATTTTTTCTCGCTGCTGATCATGGAAGTCAGTGATACAGCCTTAGTAACAAAACGTGTAACTCGGTGGTTATATTTGTTTGCTGCTTTTTCTTGACAACGGAACTTAATATTATTTATCTACTAGCAACATGATATTGTACATTTTCGTAATAGAAATAAAATATGAAAAGCTGCTCATAACTCCCAAGGGACTTGTCAAATTATTTCTCCCTCAAACTCATGGTAACAATGCAACTACAATTAACGTCTTAGCAACCATACAATGAGGCAATCCTTGATGTTACTTACATATTCTAATTTTAAATGTCATTATGACATTTTGAAATTTCATACTATTTTTACGAATATGCTAGTAGATAAAATATTGTATGCACCACGGGAGATATTCATGTTCTTTACCTTCGGTTGACTTACCTCTGGCCCGAGGTCTGTAACACATGTCAACCTCAGGGAAAAAAACATATTAATATCTCCCTTAATGCATAAATATCTATATTAAGTTCCTAGGATAATAAAATTAGCAAAGCAAGATGCAGATTTAGACGTTTTGTTTCTAAATTGCAAGTGTTTATGTGACATGTGACACTTATAGGTAACACGACTCACGAAAATTAATCCTGGTGACAGGTGACAAACCAAACTATTTTTTCAAAAATCTAGGAAAATTTCGATAAGCAGCGGGAAAAATATAATAAGATAACTCGGAATCTATCGTCTATTAACATTTTCGGCAGGCAACAAGCCGCGACTTCGTCTTGGCTTGTACTTGCCTACCTCAAATGTTAATAGGTCTCTACATTCCTTGTGACTTAAATAGCTATAAAATGAACATTGAGCATGCTGTAGTTTACTTTCATATCGTCTTTTGGGTAAGGATGTTATACATGCTGTCCCGGGAAGAATCTGCCAAACTGTAGGAATACGTTCCTTACGCAATTTTAAGCAAAACATGTTATATCAACATGGCCCGATTTCAAAACATAACTGAGTTATGGCTTATTGGAAAATGTACAACAAATTTCATAAATAATGCTTTATATTTAAAAATAATCTCGGGGGAATATGTCAAACTTTAGGAGTAAGTATGTTTCGTTTGCAATTTTAAGCAAAAAAGTTATATCAGTTATAATACCATGAGTAGTCAAAGTTATGTCGAATATTTTTGCTGTGGTATCACGGAGTGTCCATTGCGCTTAGGTTCGATTAAGACGAGTGCTGGAGCTTAGGTTCGATTAGGACGAGTGCTGACTAAGACTGGTATTCGAGGGAAAATTCAAGGAATATAACTGTAAAAATTCATTTTGAGAGCAAATTTTCACGTGAAATTTGGATTGCTGTTAGTTCGTTTCCGTAAGAGCAACCAAAACCTAAAATTATAATAACTCTCATCACATTAAAAATGTCAAAAAATTATGTTGCCAGGATCACTAGTGGTTATGTCGAAGAATTATGCCGCTGGGAACCACTAGTGGTTATGTTGATATAATTTATTTTTATTGGCTGAAAACAGAACAACGCTACATTGTCATTGGTCTATTTGAATTATTTGACAGATGTGTTGAATTTTCAGCATAGTTCTGATTAAAAAACTTAACTGAGTTATGGGTGTGGAAAAAATACAAATAATTTCATAAACAACGTCTTTTATTTAAAATAATTGAAAGTTTACCCGGGAGGAATATGCCAAACTGTAGGGATCCGTCTTTTGAAGTACTTGAATAATTTATTATTGTGCTTATTTAGTTGGTAGATCCATTAAGTGTTCGATTGTTTTTAAATCGAAAGCATTATTTATGAAATATCTGATATGATTCTACAAGCCATAACTCAGTTATGTTTTATAATTGAATCTTTGTTGATAGAACTTGTTTGCATAGAAATGCTCAAGAAATGTATTAATAAAGTTTGAGAGATTCCTCCAGGGACACCCTGTATGTAAAATTGAAAAATAGCATTTCCTAACGCGTTTTATACAAGATAATGTCTAACTTTGAGAAAAAAATCGTTCTATAAACCTTCCACCGATAGAATTATAGATGGAATGTCAAATAAATGTCAATATATTGAAATGTATTGTTTGAGGCTTTCGCGGTTACTCGAATTATTCTCCTTAGCATAGAATTTCGGCTTAGACCGCGTAGTATTTGTATATGAACACCCAGCATTTTCTGGCTTAATGTGCCTTGCACCTTGTGAAGTCGAGCAAAAACCCGCGCGATGGCCATGCTCTTTGGTGGCCCGTGTTGTTTGAGTATCTTGAGAACGAGGATACTCAGGCAGATATGGCCGTTTTGCTGTTTGTGCATCCATATTCACTAACGTTTCGCAAGACCTTGCAGCTTGCATCATCAGAGTGAAAGTCGCACTCAGTTGAGCCTTTAACGTAAGATAGGACGTGTCCTGCAACGATGCAACATCAAAACTGTGTTCACGAGCAAGGAAACTTTGGGTAACGGCTTCAGATCGATAAAAGACAAGATTCCAAGTTTAAAAACCGCTGGCGTATATCGCATTCCTTGTTCTTGCGGCTCGAGTTACATTGGACAGACTGGTCGTTCCGTTGATCTAAGACTCCAAGAACATAAAGGCGATTGCAAACACAAACGCATCACAAAATCAGCCGTAGCTGAGCATACATTTACAAATGGGCACACTTTAGAATTTGAGCATGCCAGAGTACTTGCCAGAATACCTCATTACTTCCCGCGAGTGATACGTGAAGCCATAGAAATAGAAAAACATCCAAATAATATCAACAGGGAAGATGGCTTTAAGCTTAGTAAAACGTGGACCACTGTGATACACGATCTAAAGCATTACAACCACTCTGCGTCATACGGCCACGCCCCACGGATTACGCTGCACTCGGATGACCAACCAGCGTTACGCCATTCCGCGCGCCTGGCACAGAGGACTATAAATAGCTCCACACCGACCTTCGGTTCTTAGTGCGACTTTCACTCTGATGATGCAAGCTGCAAGGTCTTGCGAAACGTTAGTGAATATGGATGCACAAACAGCAAAACGGCCAAATCTGCCTAAGTATCCTCGTTCTCAAGATACTCAAACAACACGAGCCACCAAAGAGCATTGCCATTGCGCGGGTTTTTGCTCGACTTCACAAGGTGCAAGGCACATTAAGCCAGAAAATGCTGGGTGTTCATATACAAATACTACGCGGTCTAAGCCGAAATTCTATGCTAAGGAGAATAATATATTGAAAATCGAGTAGGTACGCTTTCGCTTTTTAGCATATTAATGTACTTTTCACCACTAGTTGTAAAATATTATCCGAAGTAGTTACGAAAAGTATGACGTTTCGAAACTGTAGTCAGTTTTGAAAAGTGACACTTTATACAGGGTGTCCCAGAACTATTTCCCCATAGAGAAATGGGGGTATTGGGGAAAATGCATCAATCGGTATTTAAAAAAAAAGTCGTATCTCAAGCGATAACCGAGAAAAGACATGTTAACCAATCAGGGCTTAGCACGATCAAGGCAGGATGGCCGCAATTTTGCGTTGCCAAGGTTTTACCTTTATAGTCTACCGTTATAGTTACATTTGGTACTTTGATTTTTGCGAAGTCAGTATTTATTTTTCTGTCTAGCAACGTGTCGGATTTTCAGTAATACTTGAGGATCGAGCATCTGGGATTGGTGCAATTGAAAACTCTATAACTCGGTTATTTGGGGTAGTAGAAATTTAATTTTTGCTGTCTTGCAGCCTATTTTGCTGTCGGCACATGCTTGTTTTCTATGAGAAGGCAGTTCTGGGATACCCTGTATATTAAATTTCTAATAGATCATTTACAAATTTTTGTAGTGTATTTCATATTTATTATTTAAGTATTAAAAGATTAGTATTTATAGGAATTATAAAAAGTAAGTAGGAGTTCCTTTGGAGCTGTATTTCTTATATTCAGTGAGTACGCTTTCCATGGTACATACTATTTAGTATATAATTTTGTTCTAAAGTATCTGCCCATTTAATTTACTTGCTGTAACCAATTCTACTGCCTACATATTTTTTTAAACTATTAATGACATACTGCATTATGTAGATGTTTATCAGTTATTGTATTAATAACCCCAGAAACAGTACTACTAAGTTAACGTTCTTTTACCGTCCAATAACTGTTATGTTTTTTTGTAAACCCGGCAATGGTTTTCCATTATAGTTATTAGAGGTGCTACTCGGAAATTCTTTCACGTTCAATTTTTTGGTGTCAGCGAAATTATAGCCAAAGAAAAGTTCAATTAAAACGTACGTATAATTCACATCCTTTTTCTAATCCTAATATTTGATGACGCTTCGATACACTTCCTTGTATTGGCATCTTTATCAAATAATAAATACCTTCTGTTCTAAAATTTCAAGGGGTAAAATAAGACAGCGCAGAATTTTTCTTTCACAACCTACTAGATTTCTTTATTCATAGATTCACAACTTGGCTGCTCCTTGTCAAATGCGAGAAACACCGAGTAGAAGACATAACGTAAATGAAATATATTTTCAACTAATTATTGTAAGCACATAATTACAAATTGGGCTAGCACTTTCAAATATTCCTTGTGTCATCTTCCCAATTGCCTTTATCCTAATCGATGCTGACTAGATGTTTCTTTATACGTTCATTATTTGTATTACTTACTTTACAACTTGACACTACTGGTGGTTGTGCGACTTTCCTTTGACGTAAACTTTTAAATCTATATTTATGTGAACGTTAATACGACCTTACAAAATTGTACGTTTTGTATCTTTTTAATGTTTAACTTCTACCGTTATTTGCAGTATTGATCCTCGTCTCTAATGTATTTAATTTGGAAAAGACTAACAGGTGGCGCATGCATCGCTATTTTCAGTTAGGAGTTTGAAATGTCGGTGTGCATTGGTTTAGGTAATGTCGAACTACAAATTTTGGCTGGCTGCATTGTCTGATCGTATCCTTACATTTGTTTTGTTTAAATGTATTAGTATTTATTTTGAACTTAGTTGCTGGCAAAGATATAGATATGCAGAATACTACGTCTTTTATTGTTATATTGCATAACACATCCTTACATGTATATTGATATACAGTGTGGAAATTAAGTAGCTCATAATTTCGGTAACTCCGTCAATCTTCGCTTTCGGCAAAGCATCTCAAAGAGGCGATCAAATTGCAGCGCATATGTTTCCAGACTTTTATATAAGTAATACGTTTGAAATGGAAAGTTCTTAATTTTTCTATATTAAATTTTGGACTACCAGTAGTCAATGTCAATAGTCTTTCTAATTTAAATACGGTGGTTGCTGGCTGTTTTGAATTGATTCAGTACGTTAACGTCTTGTACGATGTTTCTTATATTAGAGATTCTAATAGTTATTTATACACCAAGGGCGTAAGAAAGCCTTTATGGCCCGCGGCGTGAAAGTAACACGACAAGAACCATAAGCGATATCTACGCACGAGGTGCATACAATATTTTATGTATAGACCGGAATACGTATTTACAATTAAAACAAGATGTATAATTTATATCAATTTTATCAACCGTCATACGCTCTAAAAGAAGCCCTATCTTATATTTTAGGCAAAAAATCTACTCAGCTTGCTTCGATAACTGACTCCCACAATATATCAAAGAAATCCACCTTATCCCACAAAACATTAAAAATAGACGTAAAGGAACTGATTTTGTTAATGTGCAAGCCAATGATCTACAAGCGAAAGAAGCAACAACTATGCAAGAATACAACAACCTAGACGTGACAAAGACAGACACCACAACTAATTTAAAACAAAAGGTTCTAGACATAAGCAAGAACAAGAAATGCGATATACGCCAGAGGTTTTTAAACTTGGAATCTTGCATTCCTTGTTCTTGCGGCTCGAGTTACATTGGACAGACTGGTCGTTCCGTTGATCTAAGACTCCAAGAACACAAAGGCGATTGCAAACACAAACGCATCACAAAATCAGCCGTAGCGGAGCATATATTTACAAATGGGCACACTCTAGAATTTGAGCATGCCAGAGTACTTGCCAGAATACCTCATTACTTCCCGCGAGTGATACGTGAAGCCATAGAAATAGAAAAACATCCAAATAATATCAACAGGTAAGATGGCTTTAAGCTTAGTAAAACGTGGACCCCTGTGATACACGATCTAAAGCATTACAACCACTGTGCGTCATACGGCCGCGCCCCGCGGATTACGTTGCACTCGGATGACCAACCAGCGTTGCGCCACTCCGCGCGCCTGGCACAGAGGACTATAAATAGCTCCACACCGACCTTCGGTTTTTAGTGCGACTTTCACTCTGATGATGCAAGCTGCAAGGTCTTGGGAAAAGTTAGTGAATATGGATGCACAAACAGCAAAACGGCCAAATCTGCCTAAGTATCCTCGTTCTCAAGATACCCAAACAACACGAGCCACCAAAGAGCATGGCCATCGAGCGGGTTTTTGCTCGACTTCACAAGGTGCAAGGCACATTAAGCCAGAGAATGCTGGGTGTTCATCTACAAATACTACGCGGTCTAAGCCGAAATTCTATGCTAAGGAGAATAATTCGAGTAACCGCGAAAGCCTCAAACAGTACATTTGACATTTAAGTATAAATGTAGCTGCACTCATAAATTAGGAACTATTCCATGGCCATACGAGATGAAAATAATTGTTGATCATACTTTACTTGATTAATGTAGTTCAATCTCTAAACTGTAATTTTTACCTGACTACATTAAAGTAGAGCATAATAATAACAGTCTGTCATAGACTGCACTGAATTGTATTATATTGTTAGTGATATTAATACAGTTAACAATCCTGATATGTGCTTCCTACAATGTTTTAATTAGATTTTCAAAGATAGAAGAAAATGGCCATTTATGGATTTATGCGCACCTTCTAAAATTTTATTGTGTGCAATTGCATACGTTGCACACACCTTAGACCGGCACTGGCAATATTAGAAGAAAATGTTTTTGCTGCTTTTTAGCTTTAGTTTATTATTAGTTTTGAATATGTATTGACTGGAACTAATGATGAGCCATGGGCTGTTAATTATAATGCTAAATGAGCATAGATTTTAATTTTTATTATCAATTATTTACTTCCATAAAAATAATACCAACTTCATAACTTCACCCAACTGGTGTGATGTGTGTGTAGCCTTACGGAAATAAAGTTAAACATGCAGATGATAAGAATAGATGCATAAGTAGTTAGGAATTTAGTGCAAGCTATTCTTAAAGCCATGAACTATAACTTTGTATAATACAAAAGAGATAAAGAAATTTATTTAAGTACCTACCTACAATTAAAAATAAAGATGGGCACTGATAACGGCAACAGCCATAACGTGCACTACTATTCTGTTCTTTTACATTGTCGAGTGTTGCATTCAAAGTAATATTAAAATATAAAAACTTCTTTACTTCCTCTTATTTAAGATTTTGGAATTGTAATAAAGACAACGTGTAGATTACACATGTTCAGTTGTCCGTATTATCATTTTTATTGCTTTAATTCTTGAACCTCTATGTAGAATGGTTTAGTATTTTTTAAGTATCTAATAGTCAAATTAAGAACTAAAGTTACCGGGCGGTGACCTATGCGACGCAGTGTAGGTATTTCAGTAGTAAATCTTTAATGTTAACTTAGTGGTTCCTCTAACTAAAGTATGAACAAAAATTATTTTCATTTTATGGCCATGCAATAGTTCCTAATGTATGAATGCAACTACGTTTATACTTAAATGTAAAACTTAACATTATATTTTTCAGTGAATTATAGTTGCATTCATAAATTAAGAACTATTGCATAGCCATACTGGATGAAAATAAATTTTGACCATTCAATATTTAGAGCTAAAGCGTATACAGTGTGTCCCCAGATTGACTTTGGGATAGGTGTAATGAATCAAAAAATTGTTAGTACGGCTTTTGTATTTTACAGTCTATGGTATTATAGTAATTTACGATGCAAGTACGTTATCAAGCGTTTTACATTATGAGAGAATAGTTTGAATGAACGAGCGACATTAGGAGCGAGTTCTTTAAAATTCTCGAGTAATGTAGAAAGCAGATAACGTTACGTATATCGTAACACGATTTAGTTTATCCTAAAATACTAATCCTTTTCGAAAAATAGGAAAAATTGTTATTAATGACACAACAGTGAAAAATATATCTGCTATGGCTGTGGTGGTACCACTCAATACTGTATTGTTGGTAGAACTGTCAGCTTATGTTAAATTCGAGATTGGCAGGTTAAGTTGCGTCAGTTTGTGTCAAATAACAAACAAAACCTAACCTACTAACATCGAATTTGACATAGACTGACATTGTCACTAACAATACACTTCAGTACTGCCAAATGCTAATAAAGTATCGATATGTTATTTTTCTTAACACTAGTGCTGTTAAATGCATCTTAACGCAACTCGTTGCTAAGGATTTATTATCATAGTAACATAATAGGATACAATAAAATGGATTTTTACCAAATTACAGTTCAGATGGGATCCAGTTGGCCGAGTTAGCTTAAGAAGAATACAAAGCATAGGAGGTAAAGTGGTCTTTCTGGTAACTTCAAGCGAAAATTTTAGTAAAATAAAATATTCTAAATTAAAAATTATGATGATATACCGAGTTTCATTACATTTTTATAAAAAAAGGAAAATTAACGTACACCGCCTTCTATTTTTTAATTATAATGAACTATTTCAATTAAAACCACTAAAGAAATAATCAAATAGTGCCCATCCTAAAGTAGCTCATAATTCCACTCTTCTAAATTATTGCCAACTCTTTCTAATTTTTTTAAAATTTTATTGTAAGAAGCATTTTACTTTTTTTATGCAAATGTAAAGAAACTCAGCATATCACTATAAATTTAATTCCAAATACTTTATTTTAAAAAAAATCGCGTAAAGTGAAAAGTGAAAAACCACTTTACCTACAACGATTTATATCCTTCTTAAGCTAACTCTGCCAACTCAAACCCATCTGAACTGTAATTTGGTAAAAATCCATTTTATACCAAGCAGGCCTAGACTGCAAAAGACAAAAGCTGTACTAACAATTAGTTAATTCATTACACCTGCCTCAAGGTCAATCCGGGAACACACTGTATAACCTATTTATTAATTTCATTTATAATAAAGGAAGATTTACCCTAAAAGTTGGAAATTGAGTTTTCAACAGATGCTCACGTTTTAAAGTCCCCTGAACCCAAAATAGTAGTTTATTTGTCTAGAACGAAAAGTGTCATTTTAAAGAACGAGAAAGTTGTTTACGGCCGAGGCGTCAGCCGAGGACGAAATTACTTGCGAGGACCTTTAAAAACATTTTTCGAAAACTGTCATCAAATGTTGACATTTTCGTTAAATTCTCAGTAAGCAAAGTGATTCTTTTTTGTCACTTAACAGCGAAACACTTTTATGTTCTAGAACGCAAAACTCTTTTGCGTTCTAGAACATAAAAGAAATGTAAAAAAATGTGTAATTTTTTAGGAACTTATTTGTGATTTTATTAATTAAGTAACCCACATTAGTTTTATATTAAGTAATTCAAAATTTCTATAGATACTAATAACTATTATAAACTATTATAAACATGACTAATTTATGTTGTACTACATGTAAATTGAAGGTGCCGATACTGCAGTCAGTTAAATTTATACGTCACTTTGACGTTTGTCAAACAATTCAGCAGGCCGTGGTTCAAACATAAATGAATCGTTTATGAAATATAAAATTGTCAATTAACGTTGACAGTTACCTTATTTAATTTTTTTTATTCTTATACTAGTTTTATTGCAGTTTTCGAAAAATCATTGTTTGCATCTCGAATGCGAAATACTTTGGCGTTCTCGAATGGGTATTTTGCCTCGCTAAAGCTCGGCAAAATAACTTCCATTCTCGAAAGCAAAAGTAGCATTTCGCATTCTAGATACAAAAATAGCCATTTTCGTTCGTGGTGAATACAACGGTTTATTTCATACTGCAAGTTTAAGGAATTTTAAATAAAAAGTTGTAAATCATTTCAAATTTCATGTCAACAACACTCACGTATAATTTTAAAGTACTTGAACTTTAATATTTTACTTTAAAGTACTAGGACTTTAATGTTCCATTTTTTGTACCATAAATAATCCGAAAAATGTCATTTTTGACATCAGTATGAAATAAAACATGTTTTCGTTCATTGGTCTGTCTGTCTGCGTGTGAACAGAATATATTAAAAACGAAAAGAGGTATGGCGTTGAAACTTCATATATAAGTTTTGTGTACTATCTAGATGCGACAACAAGCTTTTGAAGAAAATCGCATAACCGGAAGTATGGTGTTTACTCTTGTGATTTTTCAGTTTTTTTCGATTTTTTCAAAAATGGCTCTAACGATTTTTTTCAAATCTTACGTTTGTATTACATTTTTAATGTGTATTAATGTGAGATAGGTGATTTTCCAGTTAAATATCTCTAAAATGAGTTTCTTTTGTTTTTCTTTCTTTGTTCTTATTAAGTTCGATTTTAAATAGAACACCCGGTATATTATTACATTTTTGAATTCAGCGTAAAAATTTTGGAGAAAATTTGTCTCTTCAATTAACGCTTTATTTTGTACGGTTTCTGTAGAATTTGTAATTTTTGAAAAATTTTGACAAATGCTTAAAAATTCAAAATAAAATTTTTGCTAATTATAAGATCACTGTAAAAATAAGTTGTGTGCGTGTATCACACCAGATTTTTTATATATAAAAATATTGCATCCATACATACTATTATCATTTAAAATTGGTCATTTTCGGGAAGTAGGGAGATCGAATACATTAAAGCTGTTACGTTTAAGAAAATCGGTGACGCCTTGAAAGTATCTACATAAACAATATGTGCATTTGCAGTTCTTTATGTAGCAGCTTGACGTTTATAACTACGACTGCTGCACCATATTGTATGACCAACGTAAATTTTGTTCTAATTCATGGCAATGCAAATACTATACCTATTTTTCAACTGCAATTTATGAGCATTATTGCGATAAAGCGGAGAATAACATTTCTGAAAGGCATAAAAACGACATAATAATATGAAGTAACCCTAGATTTATCCAATTTTTATTTTAAGTGGGGCATTTAATGGAATATTACCTATATAGCGTTACTTTTAATTTTCTTTGTTTTGCTTTAAACGGTATTCTGCTCAAACAATTCATGCTGAAATTTGTTTTAAATGCTTCTCTTTGTTTCGTTCAAATTTTATATTTTGGAGAATTATACAACTGCGTATTTTTTGAAAAATTACTATAACTTGATGTAGTTTAATTCTGTTTCACTATTGGTGTGTAGGTAGTAATTTTTCTGTCGCAGTGTTATCTATCCCCGCTCTAGAGTTAAAATACATATTTAACTCAGAGATAGACATCCTTATATTGCACACCTACCCTAAACAGTTATTTGTAGTCCAAGTGGTCCATAATAGAATTTACTCCAGCATAAAACGTTTCACGAATATTTCAAATAATTCAAATAACCCAAGAGTGGTACCTATATGAAATTATATGCAGAGCTCAATTTCAAAAGATTTTATGGCATTTACAATATATTTAATAATATAAGCTTTGTTATGTTATGCTTTATATTTAGATTTTGGCTAACACGTTCAGTGGATATTTGAGAGAATTACCCACTAGTTGTTCTTAACGGTTTGCGGAAAGTTCGTTCCCCACATTTCGTTCCGGGGATATTTCCTCTCCACACATCTCGTACCCGGAAACTTCGTTCCCGAGCGAGCTCAATTTGTCTCCTAGATTACACGGTGTTGAAAAACGAGTACAGCGATCGGAATGCAGTTGGAAAAATGAAAGATATTTTAATTAATTTATTTATTATAATAAACTATATACAGTATGTCCCCGGATTGAGTTTACAAGAGGGAACTAAATTTTATTTTTAGTTTTACCAAAGAGCATGTGCTATTTGGTTTTACATAAAAATGTTATAGGAATTATAATTCCTGCTTGGTTTGTAGAGAATTTTAAGAAAATTTTCAGTTTTTCAAAAACAAGTCGGCCTTGACAGTTAAGCAAAAATTATTTTCTTTTCAGGTAAACTACCCTTTTTGTTCATGATACGGCAAAATATTACTAAGAAAAGTTGTTCGGAATGAGAAATTATGGACCTATAAAAATATCAGGAAGATACGTACTTAGATTAAACCGTAAATACAATTTATTTTGTTCTTATCATAAATAATTTAATTAAAATATCTTTCATTTTCTAACTGTATTCCGATCGCTGCACTCGTTTTTCAACGCTCTGTAATCTAGGAGACAAATTGAGCTCGCTAGGGAACGAAGTTTCCGGGTACGAGATGTGGGAAGACGAAATATCCTGGGAACCAAATGCGGGGTGCGAAATGTGGGAAACGAACTTTCTGTATCCCGTTCTTAACAACGTGGGTATTTAATTATATCAACAAAAACTACCTCTTTCAGTTTCTTAAACCACAATACTAAAATCGAACTTAGTAGGAAATGTTGGATAAAAAGTATTTATGTATATACAAAATGTATTTTCATTTTTGAAGAGCTATAAGCAAACCCGCATTTTGCTCAACTTTGTAAATACATTAAAATCCTACAATGAAGCTACTATATGTATACATTTTTTTCACTTGTCGAAAGCTGTTTAGACGCCATTGTTTATTGAGTAAGAAAATTATATAAACATAGCTAGATAAATGAATACATATAGAGTAAACCGTATATTTTACTAACACTGTTTTCAAGGTTGAAAGTAAATACGGTTTTTTCTACATAAGGTGTGTTTACCTTCTAAATTTACAATGTTTGATATATTTAAAACAATATTTTTATAGAATTTAGCCAAAAACATGTTTGTTTCACCAGAACAACGGTTAGGAAGTTAGAATTACCATTTTAAATTTGAAAAACGTCCGATTTCTTTAATTGAACGCTATTCCTTGTTGATGCCATCTATCATGTTTGGGCAACCTCCATGCCGATTTTTATTATAATATTGCCCAGAAATGTTCTGTCGACTTGGTCTCTGGTATATTTCGGATTTACTTCTATGAAAACATACGCAGCAGGCATACGTACGTTTAAAATACGTCGAAAAGACGTTGAAATAGTTGAAAAGACATTCGTTGAAAATTAAACGTTGAATTTTAGTCAAACAGTTAACATCATTTTCTCTACCTAGATTAGACATTGCTTTTTAGTAATACTCTTTACTATTTACGTAATTATATCATTTATTTAACGTATTGGCTACGACGTTTATTGATTGTGTTTACATGACGTCAATATGTCGTTGATTTTACGAGCTTTTTAGACCATTAGTTAATTAAAACGTAGATATTACGTTATAAACACACAAAATTTAACATTTTTCATACTATGTTAAAATAACGTAAATCTAAAACGCCTCTTTAGATTAGTAGTAGTCTCTTAACGTCCATATCACGTTGTTATAACAACATTGATAATAAAAATTTTGCATTACGTTTGTAGGTAGTCGATTTTAAGTTTTTTTTGGATCAGCAATTAACTTGAAACGCAGACATGACTTTTATAAAAACACGAAAACTTAACATATCCGCATAACATTAATACAATCCGCCTTGTAGATCAGTAATCACATATTAACGTCGATATGACTTTGATGCTACAACGTGATAATTACACTTTCGCATTACGTTTTTATGTAGTTGATTTTAAGTGCATTTTAGATCAGTAGTTAAGGTTAAACGTTGACATAACGTTCACAAACACACGTAAGTTGTACTTACCCTGTTTCAGTAAGGTAGGTAAGAAACGTATGATTATTACGTTTAAAGTCATTTCGCACATTATAGTGCCGAACAATTGAAACGCGTTACGCAGTATGCTGACAACCCGTTGTTTTCCTTTGGCTGGTGACCTGGATTCACTGTTTAGGTCTTCATTTGTGTCGCTGATAAAATCTGCAAATCTGTGAGTTAGAACGTTGTGTGTTTGTTAGTCTAGTTTAACATAAAGCTAGCAGAATATGTTGCACTAGTTGTTACCCGCTACTTCGTTCCCGCGAGGTTCGTTATTTCTGTATTAAATAATGACTAATTATTTTCTGTCATCTCATCCCATTCCCTTCCATGCTATCCCCGTCCCCGTCCCTTTCTCCGTCCCCGTCTCCGTACCGTCCCATCCCGTCCCGTCCGTTCCCTCCCCTTCCACACCGTCCCTTCCCTTTCCGTCCCTTCCCTTTCCGTCCCTTCCCTTCCCGTACAGTTCCATTCCGTCCCTTCCCGTCCCGTCCGTCCCGTCCTGTCCCATCCCCTTCCATCTCATCCTTTCCTTTCCGTCCCATCCCGTCCGTCCCGTTCCCTCCCCTTCCACCCCGTCCCTTCCCTTTCCGTCCCTTCCCTTCCCGTACAGTCCCATCCCGTTCATCCCGTCTCGTCCCTTCCCGTCCCGTCCCTTCCCTTCCCGTCAGTTCCATTCCATCCCTTCCCGTCCCGTCCCGTCCCATCCCCTTCCATCCCATCCTTTCCCTTTCCGTCCCGTCCCGTTCCGTCCCGCCCCGTACCGTCTCGTTCCTTCCCGTCCCGTCCCGTCCCTTCCCGTTCCTTCCCTTCCCGTCCAGTCCCATCCCGTCCAGTCCCGACCAGTCCCGTCCCTTCCCGTTCCGCCCCGTCCCCTCCTTTTTCATCCATCTCTTCCCTTTCTTTTTCGTCCTGTCTCGTCCTGTCCCAGTCCCTCTTGACCAGTCCAGTCCCGTTCCTTCCTTCCCGTCCCGTCCAGTCCCGTCCAGTCCAGTCCCGTCCCGTCCAGTCCTGTCCCATCCCGTCCAGTCCCGTCCCGTCCCATCCCGCCCCGTCCTTTCCCTTATGTCAAGTACACCGTCTTGGACTTAAAAATAAATGCCAGGTTCGCAATCAACATCCAAAAAAACCTCATTAACGACACCAATATCGTATTTTAGGCTTAGTTATCCCATTTTACCCCCTAAGTGGTTAATTTTCGGAAAATCACGAAATAATTGTTTGCTTATTTGTTTTTAGGCGTACTACGAAGTTTCAAGTCGAAATGTTTATTTAATATCATTTCTTCATACAAAATTGGAACCCCCATTTTACCCCTTTAGGGGTTGAATTTCGAAATATCCTTCCTTACTCCTTGTATACATCATAAAGGGAATCTCTGTGCAAAATTTCAGCTTTCTAGGTCCAATGGTTTGGGCTGGGCGTTGATGAGTGGGTGAGTGAGTGAGTCAGGACTTTCAGTTTTATATATATACTAGCTGTTACCCGCGACTTCGTACGCGCGAGGTTCTTTATTTGTGTATTAAATAATGACTAATTATTTTCGGTCATCCCATCCCATTCTATCCCCGTATCCGTCTTCGGGAGTTAATAAAACGTCGTTTTAACGTATAAAGCATGTACATTTTTTGTTGAAAAGGCAACGGCGTTACAACGTTAACATATGGGTGAAAATTGTGCAATAATATAATAACAATAGACGTCGGCTTGGCAACCAAACATAAAAAACACGTTAAATAGTCGTCAACTTCTTTTAGTTAAAAAGTACCGAACTACCTACCACTATCAGCAATGATTGCAACACCTTTAGAGGGTATGATGTGTACCTGTGAAATTCGCTTCTTTGAAACAGCACACTTTGGATTTACATTCTATGGTTTGCAAATATTTCAATGAGAACATGAAATTCCTTGAATTTTGAGTCAATCATCATCTCTTAAATGACTTCGTTTCACGCGTCAAATGAACTAATTTAGAAATATCATGTAATTTTCCAGGTTAGGTCGTGCGTTTTAAGTGTATTTAGCACAAACATTGATCATTGGCATTGCTACTCATGTAATAAAATAGCATTATGCTCTCTCTGGTATATATTTTAAATCATTATATTCTCTTCCTAAATATAATTCGTAGTACGCCTAAAATAATCTATAATTTTTTAAGAATATCATTTCGTTATAATCACAATGCATGGAAATACAACTTGTCCTACGTATTTTCAGCTTTGGGATTATAACTCATAATATTCATCAAACAAACATCAATAATAAGCATACTATGTTTATATTACCTCTGATAATAGAGTTTCCTGTTTCTCTGTATAACAACCTTTATTAATTAGTAAGAAACAAGTACTTTTCAGTGCGCTTCTACTGATAATTTCAAAGAAGTTTTCTACATCTTGTTGGTAATTTTTACTTCCCTCGTCTAACAGATTGCCTGTCTGTCTGTCTGTCTGTGTGTCTGCCTGTTGGCGGTATAACTCAAGAACTATTTGTCGGAGGAAGATGATATTTTGCACACACATTATATATATGTACCTGGCATAAAATCGTGAAAATTTCAGACAAATATATACAGAGTGAGCACCTTAAACAAATATTATTTTGTTTATTTTTGCGTTAATTTTGAAATAGAAGGAAGTAATCATTTTCACATAGGTCAGGTTTTACACTTGCCGGAAATAGGACTCAACAGATACAGGATAATGTCACAAAAGAGTCGAAACGTTTCAAACAAAAACACCGTTCCGTCAAAGACAGGCCCGCGTCGCACTCATTTCAATGAGGCTGGATGGCGCAGTGCGACTTATTGATGCGTTTACGATCGCTATGCAGATGCGGCGGGTTCAAATCCCAGCGGGATACATTTTTTTAAATTTGCAAGTTGATCTAATTCGAGCGAGGGAAGTTTGGTGTAAACCCATTTACAGATTCTTTCACTAATGATCGTTATTTATTGGCACATTTATTCGCTTCTGATTATTTAAACTAAGATCTTAAAAGTTTACACAATACACGTAAATCCCATTGTTAATTTATGAAGGCTTGTCCCAATTTTTTGTTTTGCACATCTCCGTAAATCTTCCAACTGTTTTTTACTTATTAGATTTGCGCTTCTTCGGTAAATTTCCAACTGGATTGCTCTTGTTAAAATGTAAAATAATATCATAAATAGTGCTATAATCATAACCTTCTTGTATAAAGTGTAACCACAATTAGGTACGTTTTTATCACTCCATCCAAATATTTAAAAGCTTGCTCGGGGTGTTAACCAAACTTTTATAAACTTCCAAAGTGATTAGAAACAACAAAGTAATATACATTCATTTTTGTATTATATGACAATCATATAAAGACAAGCAAAAGCTATATAAAATCGTCCTAACCGAAATGTCATAGAATGAACGAAGCAACGGGTTTCTATTTTACATGCTAATTTAATATTGTTCATAGATTATAGATACATACTAACAACTCAATTTCCCAGAAACTAAAACAATTGTGTTCATAACATAGGATGCACAATTTAAATTAGAATAAATTTTAAAACTAACCTCTTCAGCAGTAAATTTTAATGAAATACTGTTGACATTTTTTTATCATAAATAATGTCTTGAATTGGTTGGCTTTTGCCGAAGTGTTAAAAAAGCAAGGTATCTATTAGAATGTAAAGTAAGCTCGTACATATAAGATTAATAACGATATTTTTTTTTTAATTTCACACCAAGGATGCACGTAGAGTGATTGTTACTTCCATGTTCCATAATACCATTTATCTATTTCCGTCTGCACTACTCGATTTTTCCTTGGAACATGTCGCATCTATCTTTTTCCACCAAAAATAGATCGTTATAAACCGCCAGGAGGAAGTCTCGGCCTTCGCTTAACAGATGGAGTCAATGCACCTGTCTGGGATTATCATAGCGACAAAAATCAAGTATTCACCATTAACAATAATAATAAAAATTTGAGATGGAATCTCATATTTAAGCTTTTTTATATAGTAAATGCGCCGTTACTGCATAAAATAGCTAGGTTTTAAACAAAGAGCAGAAAATCATTTGAGCGAGTTCGGGTTAGGAATTTCAGAAACGATTCGGTGCTACACTTAGGACGTGCAGATTTTATACCAGGAGAGTAGATTGCGCGAAAGATTGCAAACAGCCGTTCTATTCACGGTCGCTTTAGATCTAAATTACGTCACAGATTTAGGAAGATGTAATAAGCTAATCAACTTCTATTGTTGGATTCCAGACGAAAACCCAATAAGGGGCCAAATAATCGTTAATGCGTTAATAGTATACGAATTGGATCTGTTGTGTTAAATTTCCATTATGGAATGACCGTTTAAGTTGCCTTAAAATACACTTTCTACTACTCGAATCTCTGAGCACAATCGTCTTAGATGTGGACAATATATCCCATTTTGCAATTGTAAAATAAGGGCAAACATAACATTTACTTACATTATTATTACTGCTACAAGAGAGTAGTGTGCACATTAATGGGTCAACGTTTCGAAAACAACGAAAATCTTTTTCCACGCAAGCGTTCTTTAAATTTTGGAAATAGTTACCATTTCGAAGCTTGCTTTGCAATTGCCGTTGTTGGAGTAGAAGACTTATGACTGGATGCGTCATCGTGATGCAAGAGGCCACGTTTGCCTAACTTTCCACCTTTCTACCTAGCCACGACAGAAACAACATTGATGTAGTTCAGCTTTTAATGTCAAATAGGGGACAAGTCACTAATGGTTACGTGTCCTGAAAATTAGTCTTGTGAAATTGGAGCATAGAAGCGTAATCAAGTTTCTCACAAAGGAAGGCAACAATAAAAAAATAATTCGCGAGCGAATGATTGCAGTGTATGAGACAGTCTCGTAGTATTTCACAATTAAATTTTGGTCAAAACAGTTTCGTCGGGAAAGAGAATCCATAGAAGATGATTCTGCAGTTACAGCTACAGCTACGGTACAGCGCTGGAAATATTCGAACCTAGTATTTTGACACTAACTGCGAGATAGATTGGGCATGAGCAAAGTTTCAGTAAGAAACAAAAGTTGCGTAGACGGCAAATCTATTCAAACAATTTAGAATACGGTTCATAACTGGTGATGCGGTTTGGGTACATCACTAGGATCCCTAGTCAAAAATAGAGCCCATGCAAGAAGTTTATAAAGGTTCTCCTTCTCCAAAGAAAGCCCTCATGCAATTTTCAGCTGGAAAACTCATGGTAGATATTTTTGGTTTTTTTTTCGATATTATTTTCTTCTTTCCCCTCTTCTTCTTGTTATAGGGCAGTGGTCTGTTTTAGCCACAAATTGGTTCTATGAGCCCTCTTTACTCATAAGCTGGGTATGTGACTAGCCTTGTCCGTTGAACGTGATGAGGAGTTCTCTAATTACGGGTTAATGACTACAACATATTCATTTGATTAAATAAATGCCAAATGCTCTACAATCAACATAGAGACTTACGGTAATATTCTCACAAAGAAGGTCATCTATAATACTGCGATGTGCTGCTTTTTCATGACAATGCGACCATCAAGCCGATTTTCTAGGAATTTTACCTTACAGTTCGAATCTGGTGTCGTCAAGACATCTATCTGTTCAGAAATCTGAAGAAAATCCCCAGAGGATGTCGTTTTAAGGGCAGACGAGCATTGGAAGGTGGCTGCAGGAGATTGAGACTAAAAACGAGTTATCCTTTTATACTGAGATAAACTTTTCGCAGGAAAAATGTGGCAGATCAGCTTGGGGGTGAGTATATTGAAATATAAAGTTATAGAAAAGTCAGATCACATGCGTTTCCCAAAAAAGCAGCAAAGATACGCCTTTCCATGTTAAATACTTATCCGGTGTCAAAATAGTTCAGAGTTCGGAACTCCGGTAGGGGACAACTCAACAAGGCATAAGAAACAAAGATGTGATAAAAATAAGGTTGCTCTGGTTTTATTTTCATTGGAATACAGTACCTTAACGCATTTTAGTTATACGATGTCGAAATTAAGTAACGCATAAATTCGGCAACTCCGTTAATGTTTATTTTCAGGAAAAAATCTCAAAGGAGTGTAGCGATTCAAATTACTGCGTATATGCTTATTATTTAAGTCTATTCCAGATTTTTATATCATTTGTTTTTAATGTTATGACGTCATCAATATTTTTTTAATGACAACTTTTTTTATTTGTTTGTAGTAAGCTGTAATCTATTTTCAGCTGTATAAAATTTTGAATAAGTTGCATTAGGAAATAATTGAAAAAAAAATCCATAAAATCAAATGGTAAGGATAGTTACCTAGGCTTTAAACAAAAAGCAATGATTGTACAGTCGTGTTCAAAAATGTATTGTACAACGACAGTTGTAAGTTTATTGATGGTTGTGTTATTACTCAACAAAGACTCACACTGTTCTATTAACAAGGTAGACCTACATGTGTACTTTCAAAATATTTGTATATACAACACACGTTGTTGAACTTTGTGTAATTAATTTTCCTATATTCACAAAGCACAAATGATGTGCAACACTTTAATGAACACGACTGCACATTTATTTCTTATATTGAAGTTATTGTCAAAGTCAAAAGTAATCACTTTACGTTTTTTTGTTTCAAGCCCCGGTAGCTTGAATTACTCTTTTTTTCTTTTTTCTTTCTTTCTAGTTTTCCTTCATTAAGCCCTTCCACCGTTCCTCCCTGAAACAGCTTTTCCATTACTTCAGGGAGGTGCGGAAGTCATTTACACTAGGTTTTTTGTTTTAAACCCAGGTACCTAAACTAGAATTATTTTGTTAATTTCATCAATTTCCACTATATGAATTTTAAAGCCGTTTTTTAGTTTTTTGCTAACGTAACTTATTTAAAATTTTGCCGTTGACAACAGATTAATTTATTACCGAAATAAATGAAAAAAATATTGGTGGTCATTTAGAAAAAATATTGCTGACGTCATAACATTTAAAACAAATGATGTAAAAATCTAAAAATCACCTTAAAATACGCGCTGCAATTTAAATCGCTTCACATTTTCGAATTTTTTTTTCAAAAACGAACATTAACGGAGTTACCGAATTTATGCGCTACTTAATTTCCACAACTGTGTATTTTATAATTTAGTTCTGGAGACTTGCTTGCTTGCGTCATTCGTCTCCGAAGTTTGCTATAGGAATGGTTACAAATTGTTACCTGAAGCTTTATTACCTGAAGCCTGACAACGAGTTCAGTACTTTCTGGAACCTGAGGGAGGGCTTTAATCTTGAGTGGTCTGTACAAATGGCATGTGAGAACGTACAAGCATTACTCCAAATTGGTAAACTAGAAAACCTCAACTTATAAATGGAGAGAACACAGACGGATATACTGGGGTGTAAGTGAATTACACTGGCCCAATCTAGAAGATTGCTGGAATATTAGTCGAGGATCATTCATGCAAACGTTACCCAATCCTGTAATGCAGGGGTTGGTATTATGCTAAATCTAAATTTCGAAAACTGAGTAAAAAATGTCTATTAGTTAATGAACGAATAGTTATAGTAAAAATCTGCACCAAACCGCCAACTACAACACACGACGATGACGAAGTACAAATTGTTTACCAAAAAATGGACTCACTAAGTGAAAGGAAATGCAATAGAAGTAGTAAAATTTTTTGGAAAAGATTAGACAGCGAGTAAGGAAAATCCAGGATAGATACGAGCAGAAGCAAACGAAGAAAATAAAGAAAAGAACACATTTCAGAATAGGAGGTCTCGTAATTACAAAGAAGCAGACTGGGTAGGGTAGGCAGACCGAAGAGAGAAGGTTTGTGTTAAATTTTTAAACGCTTATGACTCAGCAATTTACCCGTACATAAATAATGTTAAATTTCATGTGAGTTGAAATGTAATCACTGGTTTTATAAAATCACCAGTAACACTTCCTCAAAATCACACGATTAGAGAACATTTTCAGCTAAAATATTTAGTTTAACTATGTGTTTCTAAGAAAACATTTTTGTCAAGACACATTAAAATTTTATTGTTAAAACTTCATGGATAAAATGTAACGTTTCGCTAAATCGAGTTAGCTTCATCAGACATATATGTTTTAAAAATGGGACAATTGTTAACCATTTTTATAAACATTGAAGCTAACTCGATTTAGCGAAACGTTACATTTTATCCATGAAGTTTTAACAATAAAATTTTAATGTGTCTTGACAAAAATGTTTTCTTAGAAACACATAGTTAAACTAAATATTTTAGCTGTAAAATGTTCTCTAATCGTGTGATTTGAGGAAGTGTTACTGGTGATTTTATAAAACCAGTGATTACATTTCAACTCACATGAAATTTAATATTGCAAAAACAGCTGTTAAACAAAATTTAATATAAATAATGTTGAATAGATTAGTTAGTTTGGCAAATGTTGATATCGTTCTGTTAAGTTAGGTTTAGATTAGGGAGATTAGGTAGTATTAAATTTTGTTAATAGAAGTTTTGATGGAATTGGAGTGCCTGATCAGGCTAATTGAAAGAGATTGAAGTCATGAAATAAAAATTTGTTATAATTATAAATAACGACGCATGCAAAACGACGTATGCAAATAAGTAACAATCATACGCAGTGATTTTAATTCTCAAAATTTGGGAGAATAAGTATTTAATGGTTCACTGCCCATAGAAATTCTGATTGCCTAATTAACTAAATGAATAAGGTCAACATGAGCGCAGAATTAAATATTTTATCTATTGCAAAAGTAATCAATACTTTATATTAATAAGTGAACTGGATGTGAGCAGCACTGACTATTCATTTGAGGATAGAAGAAGTTAACATAAAACAAGGCATGTTTTAGAAGGGTTACATTTATAGTTTCAGAAATGATAAATGTTCGGAAGGGCTAATGCAATTTAACTTGTAACTGACGGAATTGAGTTTATTAATGTCAGACATAATGTGAATAGAATAATACAAAAAGATATGTTAAATACAGAAAGAATATGAGCGTTATGTAGTAAAACTGTATAAGCTAGTAAAAGGCAGATCAGCTGAAATGTAAAGGGAAGGGATGGGATAGAAGGGGGGGTGGGACTAGACGGGACGGGACGGGAATGGGACGGGACTGGACGGGACGGGGCTGGACGGACGGGACTGGACGGGGAAAGGAAGGGACGGGACGGGAAGGGACGAGACGGGATGGGATGGAAGGAGAGGGGACGGGACGGGACGGGGACGGAGACGGGGACGGAGAAAGGGACGGGGACGGGGACGGGGACGGGAGGGGATAGGATGGGATGGGATAACAGAAAATAATTAGTCATTATTTAATACACAAATAACGAAACCTCGCGAGAACGAAGTCGCTGGTAACAGCTAGTCTATTGATAATAACTAAACAAGCTTGAAAATTGTCTGTTGGGGGTCACATTGAGCTCCTCCTTTTAACCTGTAAAATTGTAAATAAATAAGTTATAAACTCCAATTATGTGTGTAGTTATTCACAATTGTCCTGTGCATCTGTGGGTATCATTCGCCAGTTGTTAGAAGATTCGAGTGAAGCAGATAAGCCAGAAGGATAAATCGTCCAAGTGCGAGTGACTTCGAGGGGACCAATTCCATACAAGCAGCATCGTCCAAGAAGAATAGTGCCTGCTACGAATAGGGAGGACATTCAGGAAGCAGTACATGCAGAAATCCCAACCAGCAAGCAATTTCCCAGGTTCAATATTCCTGTGGCGTCACTTGGGGAGCGTATCAGCGTTCAGGAGGTCTCCGATTAAGGTAGATTTTCACAAGGAAACCGTTGGCGTATGTTCTATAATTTTTTCGGCTGTTGCAAGTTCAGACCGTCTACGAGGTGGAGAGCCATATTTTAGTGGTCCAGAGTCGTCCAGTTTCCAGAAATTTAAGTAACGACCCCCTGAAAATGCGAAACGACCGCCGCAATTTTGCAGTTTTGTGCCGGATATCAAACAAAAACAAGTCGCCCGTTTCTTGTGACGTCACAGCTTGCAACAAAACGAACTTAGTAAGTTGCTACGTCACAGAATTAATGCTTACCTGACGCGTCTTTGTCTATTTTGGTGGTTTTAGAACTCAATTTACGCTGTTTCTGGTGACCGCACATGATTTTGTTGTTTGAGCCAAACTTTAGGTTAGCTAAATGTCAGATGAAGGTGTGCATTTGCCCGAAAGATTTGCGAGTATTTGTCATACAAGTTATTTGTTAATACAAAGTTTTTCCTAAATTTTATGAATCTACGACCCTGAAACCAAGATTGTCTCACGTTCTATCGCGCTAGTTCCAAATTTAATGCAAATAGATAAGAATAATAAAAGGGCAATAAACAATTTATTTGTTGTAAATTATATTACACTCTTTTAAATTGCCCTGAGTTTTGACAGGTGAATTTCAATTGAAACTAAATAATTAGAGAGTGATAACTTCCCTTGCCAGTATTTATTTTAAATCCCCCTATAATTTATTATTGAAGGCAGAGCCATTACAGTATATATTGTATGCATATACATACAATACATACATATTCATTTCGTAGCTCTCCCGCCACATGATTCTACAAGCTACAGGGATGACAGAGGGCTAGAATTAAAATAAGTTACTAGTAGTCGCTTGTATTCTAAGAGCAGGAACCCCGACTCGCAAAAATGACATCGAAAAAAGGCTTGAAATTTCAAATAAAGGTGCTATTTGCTCCACGACCGGCTAAATTGAAATTTGCTGAGTGCGCGAACTCGAGCCGTCGAGCGACTAATTCTATTGGGATTTGCTACACACGCTGCGAGATTATAAGAATTTAGTAATATTTACAGTTTGCGAACAACTTGTGCTATGAATTTAGCGAATATGTTGGCCAACTTTTGCTCAGGCTATTTTGATTGCATCTCTGGCGGACTTCTTCTGGTGCTGGTTTTCGACGAGTTTCATACTGGAGTTTCTGGGCATTGTTTTCGGAGTACGTGCAACTAGCACCTGGACTATCGAATTTATGTAGTCCAAGAGCCAGCAACGGGATTTCTTACAGGTTTTAACAAGTCCTGTAACTGTTATGGAAGGTCCCTTTGAATATACTGAGAAGGGAACCCAAAGTCTGGCAAGCCTGCGGTGGTGGTTTAGCCTGCTAGCACCCTTGAAGGGCGGAAAAAAATAATGTGTCAAAACTGACACAAAACCTGTAAATATGTTGGTAACACTGTATGTCTATGTCAAATTCGAGGTTAGCAGGTTAGGTTTTGCGTCAGTTTTGACACAGAATGATGCAAAACCTAACCTGGTAACCCCTATTTGACAGACTTACAGTGCCCCCAACTTATTATTCACATGTTTGAATTTCCACAGCCCGCTGAGGATCGGTTTTTTTTGGATCTCTCGATATTTTACAGTAAATGGTTAAGTTTTAATATGCAACTTTATGTGAATCTGGGGGTAAACTTACCACCCGCGAAAACGTCTGTACAGTTTTTTTAACTTACATAAGATATGATTACCTATAATATAGCAAAGAGCCAGACTTGCTATTATACTTTTTTCTTATTATTTTTTTTTCCATCCTTCAAGGTGGCAAGGTTCTCAGTATATTCAAAGGGACCTTCCATAACAGTTGCAGACTTGTTAAAAATACTGTAAGCAAACCCGTTGCTGGCTCTTGGATTAATGCATTGACGGGCTCTTTACAGGTGCTTTACTATTGACTTAGAGCTATATCAATCGGAAAACAGCCTGGGAATAGTTACTTAACAGGATGGGTTTAGGGTCGCCCCATTCAACTCGGTCAAGCCCTATGACACAGTGTGAACGTACGGTATTTACAGGGATGATCTACATCTACAGAGGCGTTCGGCCACACCGTGTTAAAAAATGTATAGACCCAGGTATTTGATGTAATATAGGTTACTTCCCACCAGTCAAGTGGGCCAAGCCGTGTGACACGTGCATGGAGGAAGAGTAGTTCTTACACAGTAGAAGTGCAAAGAGCAGTTCGACTAACTCTAGTGGGACGAGGTGGTTTCAAGTAAGGTTAAGGCTTACTCAGGCAGTTCAACTTCTGTTACATGAACGCGGTTCGCGAAAACGAAGCAATAAGGCGATTGCCTCCAGGTGTTACTTACTGGATGCTGGTCTTCTCAGGTAATGGACTAACGGTTCTTTACTTACCAGGATTAAGCAAATAAGCTGTAACTGATGGAGCCCTTGGGACCTGTATCGCACAAGGTGGCTACCGGCAAGAGTACAGGTTCTGGTCTGGAATTTGGAAAAAAAATACAACTCAGTGTCCGAGACTGATCGGATCGCTTTCTTATACTGGTTCAAGGCCTTTTTCCATATCGTTTATTAAAGGAAACCTAAGTGACTGTGATATCCTCAAACAAGATACCGGTTAGTACCACCTTTCAAACAATTTCAAGGATCGCAAAACGTCACAATTTTTTTTCTCAAAATAATATATAACCGGATACATATACCCCTAGTGCAGACATCAGTTGCCGTGTACTCAGTTTAGTTTTATAAGTTTCTTGGGAACTCAAAACCCCTATTCTGCATTCAGGAGTTTTTCAACGCTGTAGAAATGTCAGTTACCACATTTTACCTGCTTCAGAGCTTACCGAAAATCGTTTGACACAGTACAACATGCAAAACTATAAAAATTTCTCTGCGTAGCTGGTCTGGATAACCGTGACATAAGAATTGCTGCTAATCTCTACCGGAAGCAGCAAGCTAATCTAATAGTCAAGGGAAACTTTAGAACGCGTTACCATTAAACCCAAAGACAGACATGGTCCGTTCTGTCGCCTTTGCTTTTTAATATTTCTTTAGATGCTATATTGAAAGACGCACTGAGGGATCTGGGGCAAAGAATTTCAGTTAACATAAAAAGATGTGCAATATCCGATACGAAGATGATACCGCCATATTTGCAGATTCGCTAGAATGATTGCAACTACTTTTAAACAAAATTGCTGTGTAAGTGAAGAGTATGGCCTTCAGCTGAATTTAGAGAAAACAAAGTTCATTGTAGTTATCAAATACAACAATGATAACAATAACTTGATTGCTGCAGACTTTACCAGTAGGAAAGGTTGATAAGTATCCTTACATCGGTACTACAGTAAATGAAAGGTGGGATTATGCTGTTGAAGTTAAGACTCACATTGAACAAGCAAAACAGCCTTTACCAAAATCAACCCAGTGTTACAAAGCCATGCTCCAAAAAGAAAGACAAAATTAAGTCTAGTTGAGTGCAACATACTTCCGCTGTTTTTGTATGGTGGTGCATGGACCCTAACGGATGACACCAGTAAAAGGTAGTCATCAAAAGAATAGGTAGAACAGTACAAGTCCTAGTTACTGTTAACAAAAGAAAAGGTACACTTTAAAAATATGCGAAAGCCAAAGGCTACTAGAATAACATAAATTGACCAAGCTATACTACGGAAGTAGTAATGCTACGATTAAACTAGATCATCTGTCAATCATCCGATTAAATTGATTGACCTAATAAAATTGATCTAATTAAATGGCCTAATTAATTTCGCGGATTGCTCTAATTAATTTTGATATGTGCTACTGATTAAATTACGCGGCGCCCATTTTTATTTTGCTTCTGGAATCACGCGTCGGCCATTTCAATTTCAATTTTATCGCGAATATTTGAATTTGAAATTTTTCAGACTTTTTCTAAGTTCCATTTTTGAATTTAAACTTCCCGGGGTTTCGGCCATCTTGGTTTTCTGCGAGCGCACTTCTTTCGGCTGCCAGTTTTAATTTTAATTTAGCGCCCGTTTTGAATTTCAAATTGGTAAATCTGTTTCTCTTGTACTCATTCGGTATTGGCTGTCTCTCTTGCATTCACAGGATGGCTGTTTATATTTAAAAAAATCTCTGGTCGACTCGGATTTGAACCCGCGACGTTCGTATCCACATTTGGGCTGCATCGATCTATGCCGCTACACCACGGAGCGCTACGGATGTTAATGTGTCTATGGCTCTATGGGAACGTTATTTCACTCTTGTGTCGACACGCTTCCATATTTTAAACTAAATATTTCTTGAAAATTACAATTTATAACAGCGGAATTGCATCGTCTATAGTTTTAAAAGCCTGATAATAATTTAAAAAAACTGGTTTCATAAGTGGTTTTGATGGAATTAATTATTTTTATTTTTATCATTTGTCCCGGTATTAAAAACCGCCAGTGAAAGTTTGCGCTCCGGCTTCTGAGCTGCAATTCGTCACGGAGAACGCAGGCATAGACAAGATTTAGCCCATAGGTATATCTTACAAATTTTGTATGACGTAATGCTTTTCCAGTTTTAAAAGCAGTGGATAATAATTCATGAAACTATTACTCAACAAAGTTAAATAAAATTCGTCGTCGGTATTCATATTTGTTGTAGGGCAACTGTCGGAATCCGCAAGTTGAACGTATCGTTATAATTTCTTCTATTTCGTACTACCAAATTTCATAAATTATGTCCCAACGAAGCTTCTTTGCTGTCACCCTGGTTTAATGTCTCGGCACATAAAATGAACATAAGTTTGTTATGCATTCTATATGGTAATAAAAGATGATATAAATCAGCTGGGGCGGCAAAATTAAGCATTAAAAGCACGTTTGCGGTTTGACCCAATTAATTTCGCGGATTGCTCTAATTAATTTTGATATGTGCTACTGATTAAATTACGCGGCCGAATTTCACTTGGTAAATCTCATATATATAATAAACATATATTGCTAGTAGGGCCTCGGGACGCCCGAAAACATTACGGCGCCGACATAGTCTCACTTAGAGTATAACGCGTCTCGTGCGCATGCGTGGGAATTCGAACTCCGCCTTTAGAAGCGAATTTTAAACTTGACCACTTTCCCATTGGGCGGACGACGCCGCCGCCCTTGCGCACCGCTCACCGTTATACATTGAAGAGTTGGTTTTCTGTCTCACTTCCTTCGTGAGTTTCCCACTCGTAGCCGCTAGCAATATAGTAAGTATTAGATATATGGAAAATCTGTCTCTCTTGTACTCATTGGGTATTGGTTGTCGAATTTAAACTTCCCGTGGACAGGCCATTTTCGTTTTCTGGGCGCGCACTTCTCTCGGTTACCAGTTTTAATTCCAATTTTCCCGCAAATTTTTGAATTTCAATGGGTAAATTTGTCTCTCTCATAGGGTATTGGTTGTCTCTCTTGCATTCACAGAATGGATGTTTGATTAAAAAAAAATCTCTGACCGACTCATGTTACGGTATTAAAAGAACTTTACGATACCCACCCAAGGTGAGCATCGCACCACGGAATCAGTCCTGAAAAACTGGCACACTTGCCCTGAAATCGGTTCGAAATAAGCTAAAAGGCCACGGCTGGGACGCTCAGGGAGTCGGGCGTGAGTCACACGATACGTTCTGGGCAAGCGTGTGGTGGCATAATATATACAGGGTATGTCGAAATCATGAGGGCGCCACCAAGCCTGTCTTAACCCGGCTAACCGGGCCTGGACGGTTAGACGGGAGCGAAGCATGCAAAATACTCCGCCAATAGGATTACTCAAGAGTTGCAAGGTCAAATAACAATTTCGGGATTGCCTTATGCAAGGATTGTAATTAGGTGTCAATCCGACCGCGACTACGCAGCTGTCTCACCCACCTGCACGCTCAAAGCTCCCTCGTTCCGTCGTACAATAATCAGTACAATGAAGGGGGCGTCTATCTGTAACAGAACATGCACAAGTCGAAACAAAACAATAATTCCCTTAACTAACCAATCATGTATTGAACTTCGGGTTACAATGGGGCGGCAGAGTGCGTCGCCCTATATCTATACTTAGACTATAATTAAGGGCACCAGCTGGCACGCGCGCTCTAAACTTAGCGACAGATGTTGAACAGTAGTGAACAGTAATGAACAGTAATGAGCAGTAATGAGCAGTAATGAGCAGGAATAAGTAGTAATGAGTACAAATATGCTGGCGCGACGCCTTATGCAGCGGACAGCGAAGATTAAATTAGCACTCGCGATATGGACAGTCTGCAATTCTGAAGGAATGTACAAATATGCTGGCGCGACGCCTTATGCAGCGGACAGCGAAGATTAAATTAGCACTCGCGATATGGACAGTCTGCAATTCTGAAGGAATGCACAAATATGCTGGCGCGACGCCTTATGCAGCGGACAGCGAATATTAAATTAGCACTCGCGATATGGACAGTCTGCAATTCTGAAGGAATGCACAAATATGCTGGCGCGACGCCTTATGCAGCGGACAGCGAAGATTAAATTAGCACTCGCGATATGGACAGTCTGCAATTCTGAAGGAATGCACCAATATGCTGGCGCGACGCCTTATGCAGCGGACAGTGAATATTAAATTAGCACTCGCGATATGGACAGTCTGCAATTCTGAAGGAATGCACCAAGATGCTGGCGCGACGCCTTATGCAGCGGACAGCAAAGATTTAATTAGCACTCGCGATATGGACAGTCTGCAATTCTGAAGGAATGCACCAATATGCTGGCGCGACGCCTTATGCAGCGGACAGCGAAGATTAAATTAGCACTCGCGATATGGACAGTCTGCAATTCTGAAGGAATGCACCAATATGCTGGCGCGACGCCTTATGCAGCGGACAGCGAAGATTAAATTAGCACTCGCGATATGGACAGTCTGCAATTCTGAAGGAATGCACCAATATGCTGGCGCGACGCCTTATGCAGCGGACAGCGAAGATTAAATTAGCACTCGCGTTCACAGCAGTAATCAGGTTAAAGACACATACCTTAATGCGTAGGCGGCGAGAGAGCCTGGTACAGTTGAGTTGCGACAGGCTGCAGTCGTAGGTGGCAGGTACCTTCGATGTTACAACGGCTATAGGGATGAGTGCACAACCGCCTTAATGGCGACGTGAGACGCGTACAACGGGACGACGAAAAATGGGCCACTTTCGTTCTGCGGAACAGATCCTCGTAGGTCGAGATGAAGGGGGCACGACCCCTTACTTACGGAAGCAGGAACTGGGCTCCAAACACCCACGCTACGCCGAAGACAATTCGAAAACTCCGACTCACAACCACCACACGAGCGTTCTTTGCAACGGGCTGCGGACAACTGCCCTTAAGGCGAAACAGTTTGTCACATAATTGCTGAAGCAGCACTTGACGGGAAAAAGGCTGACGCCCCCGCCAAGGGCGGGAGCGTCGCACGAACTCACACACTATCCGACCACTTGTTCGTTCGACGGCTCTCGGCTGAATGCCTAGAGGGAAGCGTTGGCAAAGGTCACCTTGATCGCGTCCCCACGTGACTAAACCTCGGCAGCCAATCGCGGGGCGATAAAATGAAACAAATTAAAACCGGCACCAATGGCATCACGCCTCAACGGCGTGCTTTCTAGGAGATTCGGAATTCGGAAAAACGCCATCAGAGGGGAGCTCCAACCGACGAAAAATACTGCTTTTGGAGCTAAATATGTGCGACATCGTGATTCTGGAATTAGGCGATGGAGCCAAATAAAGAACTAAAAGGGCTTAGCATACGGGCACGCTGCCCTAAAGCCTAGGTGGCTATTTAAAATACCAAAATGACCTGAATCAAATGTGCGGAAGATAAGATTGAACCCGCGCGCAAAGATTGAAAATGGTTTCAACACAGCAACAAACTACCCCAAAGGCGTGAAATGCAATTAAGCATCTAAAACAGCAAAATGACTTAACACTCCCCTTACTTGAAAGAGAGTTCCCCGAAGTCTCTTATAAAACAACGAGGCATTTTGCGACAACGTAACGAGAACTCAAACGAAAACGCAACAACGAAAAACGAACAAAACAAAAAACATTCGATACGATAGAGTGCACCCCCAAAGGGATTACGCACACTGGCCACCAGATAGGGTGCAAAGGTGGGAAGAGAGAAGAGGAAGAAGAAAGACTGGATACGCCAGTAGAAAATACGTAAATTGGGTCTAAATCTGGTAAAAATAGGTCTTACACCTGTGGACACTTCCGACCAACCGTTCCAAAAGAACACAGGGAGGGGGGGGTATAGAAATGGAAGTCCAAAGTCCCACCCAAGGGTTACCTGAAGAGGGCACGCTGCGCGTCACGAGATCGGCGCATTGTGTGGATCCCACAACTGGTATGAGTACCCAACAGAAGAGGATGAACCACAAAAAAAAGGGAAATGGTTGTGACAGAAACTGTCAAAAATAGTCATAATCAGTAATAGGAAAAACTCAGTCCACCGAAATCCTCAATCGATGCCGATGCCGGAGCCAAATCGACTATTAAACCGCAAAGCGCGAGCTCGAAAATGACTCCAACACCGAACACCAAAAGAAAATCACGAAGAACCAAGTCTCCAAGGGTGTAGGCGTCCGATGACGCATGCCCAATAAATCCTTTTCAGAACTCCATGCGGCCCAAAGGGACTACCTTACGACGACAGGGTCCGCACGAAACAAAATGACCAGAAACACGCTCTCTTTATGTAATCCCACACAGGTGGTTGAAAATGGCGACGGCCAACGGTACGGTAAAAGAGCGCTAGTCCACGAAAACAACAGGGCATCACTACAAAAAAAAGTCAAAAACCTTTAAATACTTAATACTTGAATACCAACAGAACCTCGCGCGGACAGCATGCGCATTACTGCCACACAAAGCTCAGAAGCTTTAACGAAACTGTTCACAAAGAACACGATACTTGACAACATGACGTCATCAGACAAAAAGGGTACGGTAAATGACAACAAAACGTCAACAAGTACGAAGCATTCCGACCAGCGGCAAAAGCTCGTTAAATGCTAACGGAAAGTGTACAAAACACTACTATGACTGTTAGGGGTGTCCACGAAGAAGTCGGTAAACCAAGTTGGGCGGTACGTGATAATAATGAGAATGAGATAAAGGCCAAACGAAAATAACTACACCAAACCAACTAAGAAGATGGCCTGAGGGACGTAATAACCGCACGAGCGAATCTCCCCAAGCACACCAACAACAATCCACAACTGATCAACAAACCAAAACGCAGTGATGAAGCTGAAAATGAATTCCAACCTGCTCACCAAAAATCAACGCGACACAACACCAAACGATAGCAAAAAAAAATTGTCAAAATCGGTAATCATCAACGTCAAAATCGATAAACGTCAGTTCGGTACAACAAAAGTGTCAACTTAGCCCAAGGCTAAACAATGTAAGCGACAGGGAATCGAAACTCCCAACTAAGCCTTCGAAAAGACTTAAAAAAAAACAAGGTCGGTACCTTCACTCAACAACATCTGGTACTGAATCCGACTAATACGAGATAAAATCTGCACTAAATGCAACAAGAGATCTCGGTAGTATGAACTGGCTAAGAAAAACAAAAAACGACGGTAAAAATGACGCAAAAGATACTCAAAATATGAAAAGACATGGAAAAACACAAACAGAAAACTCAAAAAGGCGATAAACAACAAGAAAACACAAAACTACAAATAGAAAATAAGAAAAGACAAGAAAAAACATATAGAAAACAAGAAAAGAAACGTAAAGACAAATGACAACTGAGAAAAAACATATACACGGTCAAGAAAACTAATGAAAATAAACTAAGAACAGGAAAAGACAAGAAAAGACATATAGAAAACAAAAAAAAACAGGAAAAGACAAATAGAAAACAAGAAAAGAAGCCCGGTAAAATATTCCACTAAGAAAAAAAAACGGTTTACCAGTCCATACCACTTCGAAATGACGAAAAAAAAAAAATTGTGACAACAATATAAATGATAACAGACAACAATGAACATCAACGTCCCACGTTGTCGCGCCAAAATTAGCCTGTTACGGTATTAAAAGAACTTTACGATACCCACCCAAGGTGAGCATCGCACCACGGAATCAGTCCTGAAAAACTGGCACACTTGCCCTGAAATCGGTTCGAAATAGGCTAAAAGGCCACGGCTGGGACGCTCAGGGAGTCGGGCGTGAGTCACACGATACGTTCTGGGCAAGCGTGTGGTGGCATAATATATACAGGGTATGTCGAAATCATGAGGGCGCCACCAAGCCTGTCTTAACCCGGCTAACCGGGCCTGGACGGTTAGACGGGAGCGAAGCATGCAAAATACTCCGCCAATAGGATTACTCAAGAGTTGCAAGGTCAAATAACAATTTCGGGATTGCCTTATGCAAGGATTGTAATTAGGTGTCAATCCGACCGCGACTACGCAGCTGTCTCACCCACCTGCACGCTCAAAGCTCCCTCGTTCCGTCGTACAATAATCAGTACAATGAAGGGGGCGTCTATCTGTAACAGAACATGCACAAGTCGAAACAAAACAATAATTCCCTTAACTAACCAATCATGTATTGAACTTCGGGTTACAATGGGGCGGCAGAGTGCGTCGCCCTATATCTATACTTAGACTATAATTAAGGGCACCAGCTGGCACGCGCGCTCTAAACTTAGCGACAGATGTTGAACAGTAGTGAACAGTAATGAACAGTAATGAGCAGTAATGAGCAGTAATGAGCAGGAATAAGTAGTAATGAGTACAAATATGCTGGCGCGACGCCTTATGCAGCGGACAGCGAAGATTAAATTAGCACTCGCGATATGGACAGTCTGCAATTCTGAAGGAATGTACAAATATGCTGGCGCGACGCCTTATGCAGCGGACAGCGAAGATTAAATTAGCACTCGCGATATGGACAGTCTGCAATTCTGAAGGAATGCACCAATATGCTGGCGCGACGCCTTATGCAGCGGACAGCGAATATTAAATTAGCACTCGCGATATGGACAGTCTGCAATTCTGAAGGAATGCACAAATATGCTGGCGCGACGCCTTATGCAGCGGACAGCGAAGATTAAATTAGCACTCGCGATATGGACAGTCTGCAATTCTGAAGGAATGCACCAATATGCTGGCGCGACGCCTTATGCAGCGGACAGCGAATATTAAATTAGCACTCGCGATATGGACAGTCTGCAATTCTGAAGGAATGCACCAAGATGCTGGCGCGACGCCTTATGCAGCGGACAGCGAAGATTAAATTAGCACTCGCGATATGGACAGTCTGCAATTCTGAAGGAATGCACCAATATGCTGGCGCGACGCCTTATGCAGCGGACAGCGAATATTAAATTAGCACTCGCGATATGGACAGTCTGCAATTCTGAAGGAATGCACAAATATGCTGGCGCGACGCCTTATGCAGCGGACAGCGAAGATTAAATTAGCACTCGCGATATGGACAGTCTGCAATTCTGAAGGAATGCACCAATATGCTGGCGCGACGCCTTATGCAGCGGACAGCGAATATTAAATTAGCACTCGCGATATGGACAGTCTGCAATTCTGAAGGAATGCACCAAGATGCTGGCGCGACGCCTTATGCAGCGGACAGCGAAGATTAAATTAGCACTCGCGATATGGACAGTCTGCAATTCTGAAGGAATGCACCAATATGCTGGCGCGACGCTTTATGCAGCGGACAGCGAAGATTAAATTAGCACTCGCGATATGGACAGTCTGCAATTCTGAAGGAATGCACCAATATGCTGGCGCGACGCCTTATGCAGCGGACAACGAAGATTAAATTAGCACTCGCGTTCACAGCAGTAATCAGGTTAAAGACACATACCTTAATGCGTAGGCGGCGAGGGAGCCTGGTACAGTTGAGTTGCGACAGGCTGCAGTCGTAGGTGGCAGGTACCTTCGATGTTACAACGGCTATAGGGATGAGTGCACAACCGCCTTAATGGCGACGTGAGACGCGTACAACGGGACGACGAAAAATGGGCCACTTTCGTTCTGCGGAACAGATCCTCGTAGGTCGAGATGAAGGGGGCACGACCCCTTACTTACGGAAGCAGGAACTGGGCTCCAAACACCCACGCTACGCCGAAGACAATTCGAAAACTCCGACTCACAACCACCACACGAGCGTTCTTTGCAACGGGCTGCGGACAACTGCCCTTAAGGCGAAACAGTTTGTCACATAATTGCTGAAGCAGCACTTGACGGGAAAAAGGCTGACGCCCCCGCCAACGGCGGGAGCGTCGCACGAACTCACACACTATCCGACCACTTGTTCGTTCGACGGCTCTCGGCTGAATGCCTAGAGGGAAGCGTTGGCAAAGTTCACCTTGATCGCGTCCCCACGTGACTAAACCTCGGCAGCCAATCGCGGGGCGATAAAATGAAACAAATTAAAACCGGCACCAATGGCATCACGCCTCAACGGCGTGCTTTCTAGGAGATTCGGAATTCGGAAAAACGCCATCAGAGGGGAGCTCCAACCGACGAAAAATACTGCTTTTGGAGCTAAATATGTGCGACATCGTGATTCTGGAATTAGGCGATGGAGCCAAATAAAGAACTAAAAGGGCTTAGCATACGGGCACGCTGCCCTAAAGCCTAGGTGGCTATTTAAAATACCAAAATGACCTGAATCAAATGTGCGGAAGATAAGATTGAACCCGCGCGCAAAGATTGAAAATGGTTTCAACACAGCAACAAACTGCCCCAAAGGCGTGAAATGCAATTAAGCATCTAAAACAGCAAAATGACTTAACACTCATTATAGATACTTTGAAGCACACCTTTTATAAATCGCACCAGTCAAAATTAAAATAAATCACTAGGTTTTGGCGGGGGTCGGCATCGAAATGACAATTTAATAATAATTTTCAAAGTACATTACTCTAGCTTGTTGCAATTTTAGTAAGATTTGAATAAAAGTAGCAATTTAATTGAAAAATATTCTGCTACAATCATTTCGAAAAGCAAAATTTCAGTGAAGTAGGCTCGTTGTGCCTTTTTATTACAACGTTTTATCATAAATATTATCGAATCTATTTAAAATTTTAGATTCACGGTAGATTGATCGATATAATGTTACAATTTTGCATTTTTATTACAAAAGTTCTTGTACTTTTGATAAAAATATATGTATGTTGACCGCAAATTAACGTAAATTTGAATAAAAACACTCAATTTAATTGAAAAATGTTTTGCCACCATTATTTCGATAAACAAAATTCAAATGTTCTTGTAAAATTTATAAAAATATGTATGTGATGACCACAATTTTAATAGAAAACACGTATTCCACATCATTTCACTTAAAAAATTATCACAATTCGTTTTACAAACCGATTTATAATAACGAAAATGATGTAAAACAGTTTTAGAGGTATTTCTAAGCAAAATTTTGTAAATATTTTACACTTTTTTATAAAGTGCATCGCTCAAAATTCAAATAAATCGCAATTTTTTAAATTACATCACACACTTATGAAATCGTAGTTTGATGTATATGAATTTTTGCCACTTTGTATCTGTAAAATAGTTTCAAACAGTAATATTTGAATAAAAGACACGCAATTTCGTTCAAAAATCTTCTGCAACCATCATTTCAATAAACAAAACTTCAGTTACGTAGTCTCGTTGTGCATTTTTATTACAAAAGTTTGTATACAATTGATTAAATATGTGTGTGATGACGACAAATTAACTCAAAATTGAACAAAAATCACGCAATTACACATCAGCTCACTTAAATTTTTAGAAAAATCGACATCATGTCACATAAATTATACAAAAAATGACATCATGTCACATAAATTAACAAAAAATAAAATTTGAATTCAACACGCGATGAAATTTTAATAAAAAATATGCAATTACACATCATCTCACTTAAAATTATCACAATTCATTTTACAAAACGATTTTATAATAACAAAAATGATGTAAAAACAGTTTTAAAGTTATTTCTAAGCATAGTTTTCCAAACGTTTTACACTTTTTTATAAAATGCATCGCTCAAAATTAAAAGAAATCACAATTTTTTAAGATAAAATAATGGCATTTGATATGCTGTTACTGCTTGTTTCAATAGGTATTTTGATTGGCTGCCGTGCCTGGTTTGTGAAATGAAGTTATCTTTGTAATACTTGGTTGTACTACACCCATTTATCGTGATCAGTTAATTTGGACTTTAAAACTTTCTTCATTTCGTCATCAAGCTGTGATCATATATTTTTCTCCGTATTCTCGCTAGACTTAAGGCGTTGGACAAATTCCGGCGATACAACCAACATCTTCTGCGCTTGGCCCATTTTAGTCGAAAAAGGAGCTCAGCCGTTTGTTCTGGTAGAGCCGTCAAAATCAAGACTTTTATAATAAATATATAAAAAAATACGGCAGGTGTGGGAATCGAACCCGCATTCTCTCTCGGCTCCTTAACCATTCGGCTAACCTGCCACCCTGTATAAACGAACACTCTCTACATAATTAAGAAATAAAACATCTAGTTTAAAAGCCTTCTATTTGCAATTTCATACAATATTTGATATAAATTAAATCATGTACACATTTCTAAACGGGGTTTGATATATATTTATCGAAGGACTTGATCCTCAGCTGACGTTTTATTATTATTTGTCGTGATTCGTCATCGTTGAATTTTACAAGAGCCAGCCTATCTGCTATGTGACGTTCGTTATTATAAATCGTTTTGTAAAACGAATTGTGATAATTTTTTAAGTGAAATTATGTGGAATACGTGTTTTCTATTCAAATTTTGTGTTAATTTGTGGTCATCACATGCATATTTTGATAAATTTTACAAGAACTTTTGAATTTTGTTTATCGAAATGATGGTGGCAGAAGATTTTTCAATGAAATTACGTGTTTTTATTCAAATTTATGTTAATTTGGGGTCAACATACATATATTTTTATCAAAAGTACAAGAACTTTTGTAATAAAAATGCGAAATTGTAACATTATATCGATCAATCTACCGTGAATCTAAAATTTTTAAATTCTTTCGATAATATTTATGATAAAACGTTGTAATAAAAAGGCACAACGAGCCTACTTAACTGAAATTTTGCTTTTCGAAATGAATGTAGCAGAATATTTTTCAATGAAATTGCTGTTTTTATTCAAACCTTACTAAAATTGCAACAAGCTAGAGTAATGTACTTTGAAAATTATTATTAAATTGTCATTTCAATGCCGACCCTCGCCAAAACCTAGTGATTTATTTTACTTTTGACTGGTGCGATTTATAGAAGGTGTGCTTCAAAGTAACTATAATACGTTGTGTTTAAAAATTATAGGCGTATGGCAAGACAATCTGATTCCTGTCAGCTTGTCCGCAAACCAACAAGCCCCCGCTAGCTCAGCGGTCGGACTCTCTACGGAGATACGTAGTTCAAACCCAGGCAGATACATTGATTTTTTCAATTAAATAAAATTTGCCGTGGAAAACGTGTTTTTTTCATGCTTAAACTTTAATTCTTCACTACTTAATAACTTTTATTGTGTCTATTTAGTTTTACTATCCATCAACCATCTTCTGTAAATTGGTCTTCATTTCTTGTACTTATCTCTTAATATTTCACTTGTATCCTAACTTCGTAGATTTATTAATTACCCTTTTCAACTTTTCCAAACTAATACATTAAAAACAGGGTAAAATAACTATATTTTTTATTAGACCAAAATTGAAAATTACATGTTTTATAAGTTGTTTTTTCTAATTATTGGAACAAAATACCTCTCTATTTCATTCTTAATGCCTTCTATATTATAATATTATTTGACCCTTACCCATTTTAAATTATATTCTTATCAGAATCTGCATTTGTCATGATGATACTACTTTCTATCTATCCTTTCTAGATCCAAAACACCTGCAAACGTTCAATAGTTATCATTTCCTTAAGAATTTGATCTAATTTAGATTTATTCAATAAACTTTTTTCAAACAACCTCTACCTTTTGAATGGGTCAAAATAGATTGTATTAATATCCCAAATTTCTTTTATAGATTCCAAATTTAGTCAAAACCAACACATAGTGCACCATAACAATATTATATAAGTTTACAACTAAAATATATAACTGCGCTGGTGGCCTAGTGGTAAGGGTGACAGACTCGTAATCACAGCGATCAGTGGTCCCGGGTTCAAACACCAGGACAGGCACGAGTGTACGTTAAAAGCCGTAAATAATCAGTCCTTTTCAGGACTAATCAGGAACACCTGAAGACGGGAGTAGATCAAAAACCCGAGACAGTGGAAAAAGTCTGATAAAACATATCATAATATACCAAAAATGACTTCATTCAGAGAACAACATGATTTTTTAGCTACTCTTTTACTTATATTATTCAAATTTTTTCAAAAGATCTAATGTTTTTGAGTTTATGGCCGTAGTTGACATATTTTGAGTTTGTTGCATGATGTACTTGTCGGCCAGAGATATTTTCTGGGTCAAATGGCACATAAGTTTCGTTTTCGATTATTACATATTTAGACCAGGTTTTCTTGTAAGCCCTTCGACAGCCTAAATTTACTTGCTGTTTGTTCTTGAATCTTATAGTATTTTAGCGCCGATAGCTTTAAGTAAGCTTTAATTCCCGATATCTTACATTTAGTATACCACACCGTTGAAACCGAAAATCAAAGTTCGCCAATACGGCGAAGCGATGTGGAAGATTTTGTTTTCAACATATTTTTTACCTTGATAATATTTCTTGAAATAGACTGTGAGACCTCTGACGACCATGCAGTTTTTTGAAATTGATGCTATTACACTTCTCAGGCCTTTATATACTTCTATAAACAGAAGTTCGTCTAAATCTTTCACCAATAAAGTTTCTAACTGTCCTTAACTTGCATCCTTCGGCCGTGGTTTTATAATAATGAATAATGAGTTTGGTAGAAACTCACTTTTTGTTTTTTATGGCTACTATTATTGCAATCAACTATAAAAATTAATTACATTATCTGTCAACAAAATTGTCTGACATTTAGTGCTTGATTTTTTTAAAATAAAACCAGGGCACATCGATTTTTGTCTCTTTATTTATTAAACAGCCCCTTAAATAATTACGACTGACAATATTTTTAGTTTTTGGAAAAAATTTTTTTTTTTGATCAACACATTGCTATTTCTGTAGGACTAAATGTAGAGCACAAATTCACCCAAATGTGGTTTCCTATACATTTCCCTACGTTTGGAATTGGAAGTTCCCATTCGGTATAAATGTGTCTTGTTGCTAATCTGCACTGCATTACTTCGCAGATAGAATCGTTTATTGTAAGAGACGATTGATGGATTCGCTCGGTCAGATACTGATCTCATACGATGGATGGATATTTTAAAAGTCCTTTCAATTACTAAGCATCGAATCTGAGGTTTCCCGAATAAAAGCTTCAAGATGTAGATAGACAATTTGTGTTGTTAAACTAGGCAATGGTAAATGTAACCAGTACTTACAATCAAGCTTCATTTGTCTAACAGGCCACTCTGATATTAAGGACTTTCAAGGGGATAATTGGCATTCTTGCAGTGTCCCTAGTTTTTTTCCACTAAAAAATGATTGTCGTTTTGACAGATATGCCATAATAGTGGATAAAACAAACCGCATAGTAAAATATTGCAAATTTGTTAATTATTAAACTTACAATATTTGAAAATAAACATAATGAACGTTTGCAAAATTAAAGGTAATTGTAATTAAACGACAAACTGAAAGAATAATAAATTATTGGGCAATTTTAAGGAATGTAGTAATAGAAAATGCAGAGTAGGTAGTGCAACAATTATTGACATACTTGTATTTTATGTACATTCTTCCATATCCATTTCATTTTCAGACTGAGATTATTCCGATAAAAATTGCTCGTCGTCAGAATCTAAGTCTTCTGCAAGAGATAATAAATGGAGGAATGTTTTCTATTGGCGTATCGCCCATATGCTTTTTCCAGTTTCCAGAAATTAGCTTCTCTATATGATTAACACAATTATTCCACATATCTGAGGAAAATTTTGACAGAGAATCTTTCCAAACCACTTGCACCTTCTCTTTAAAGGAGAATTTTGCGTCATTAATGTGTTTATTATAATGAGTTTTGCAAAATGCCCATGCCATTTCTATGGCATTGTACTGGCAGTGATAGGGCGGAAGTCTTAGTACTTCGTAGCTATGCTGCAAAATAATGTTGTCAATAACATACGTTTTATCATTTTTCTTAATAATTGGCTCAATTCGTTTCCAAAGTTTTTTCTTAGTCTCGAGATTTAACTATATGTTTTGTTAAATAATTTACCAAAATTGATTTTTTTTTACTTTTTGTTGGATTTTTTTTCTAATAAGACGGAATGATATGGTGCATTGTCCATTACTACAACACAGTTTCTATTTAATTTATTTAAAGCCGGAATTAACTGATTTACAACCCAATTTTTAAATTTTTTCCCATCCATGGTCTTGTGGTAATAGGCATCATTATTTTTACTGGTAAAGGGAAGTTCACATCCCTCCAAAAACCCACCCCTATAACCAGCGTGCAATACCATAAATTTATCACCTTCACTTTTAACTTTGAAATTTTGCATTCTTTTATCATCTTCCTTTACCGATCGCCGAATTTGAAAACCGTTTTTGTAAATCCATGTCTCATTCAAAAATATAAAAGTGATATCTTCCCCAGAATTTAGATATTGTAAATATTTGCGTAAGAACGTAATTTTAGCTGTAGCTACATATTTTCGTTTGCATAATATTTTTTATCTACGACCACTACTAAAAGTAGGCCTTTTAGCGCTAGCTTGTTTCACTAAAAGTGACGTTTTATAGTTTACCGTGTTTAAAGAAATCAGCTGTTTACTTTTAGCACATGTGCTAAAAGTGAAGCCAGGTTCAAAACTACAATTTCGAACTGCAAGTGAAGTTGTAAAGCTATTCTAGTTGCTTCTTGCGTTACAGGTAAAGCGTTTTTGAAATAATTAAAGCGTTATGTAATGAATACAGTCATATGTGGAGTATCAATAATTACATTTTGCAACTCACCTTGACAGCACGGGCGTGGCCAAACAATCGCCAGCGGCGTAGGCTACTATTCATTATGACGCAGCGTCGCAGATGCGAATCTTTCTTAAATCGATATTTATGGATTAATAACGGTAAAATTAAGGTCGTAGATAAAATATTGTATGCAACGCGTGCTAAAAGTCGTTTATGCGCGAGACATGTTATGAAACTCCGCCTTCGGCTTCGTTTCATAATTTTCATGTCTCGCGCATAAAAGTCGACTTTTAGCACTTGTTGCATAAATAGCTATTATGTATTTACTCTTTTAATTTAAAGCCCATATCCAAAAGTATTTTGTATAGTAGTGATCTTGACCCAGCATATTCCACGGTATTTTTCAAATATCTAACTAAATCGTGTAATGCAAAATGTTGTCCCTGTTACAATCTTTTAAAAATTTACCTGGCCAATTCCTCTCTTAAAAAATTATTATGAAACCATAAGCCATGTTTCTTTCTGCCCGTTTTAGAGTCTTTCAATTGCTCTTTATTCTCAAAAATATTATAAATAACTTTTGTTGAAATCTAGAAAAAAATGTGGCTTTAAATTAGAACGTAAAAGGATCCACCTACATGCTTTACTGAAAAGGTTTTAGAAAGCGTTCCTTAGGCATTTGTGGATTCATTTCCAGAAATTCCCAGGAAATATGAACGGGAAAATTGGAAATTACAGGACATACGTCCTAAATTAAGTGGAAGAAGAAGAAGAAGAAGATCTTGGCAATTTGATACCGCTTGCTGCGTTTTTGCATTTAAAATATTTCTTGGTTTTCTTTTTTAACCTATTTTATTGATGATGATGATGATTCCAAGTTAAAAAAAGAAATGTGTCAAGAGTTCAAATTAAGAAAATTTGATATTCAAAATTGACACATAACCATAATTTTGAAAAAAGTTCTACCAACACGAATATAAAAATTTCCTAGCGTTTTAATCACATATCTACCAACATTGTAACAGTTTGACAGTTATTATATAAAAGAAAAAGAGGTCTCTCACCAAATCGTTTTATAGATCAAGTACCACACTTTATAGGCATTCCACTAACACAATGCATGCAACAAGTACAAGACAGAGATGCGTGGCGGGCATTAACACATTTTTGATGCAGAAAGGGGTCACGATGTTCGAAAGCGAACAACGACTTAAGAGAGAGATAGAAAATAAAAGTACTTTATGGTTTTGTATATTTTAATGTGTTGTAGTGATGCCATTTTGCCTTCGTTGTAATTGTTATGAATGTGACGTTGATTTTATATAAATTTTATAAGTTATATATGTATACTTGTTTATATAAGTACGCAGTTCCATTGGTGAAATAGAATTCGCATAAACTGAGTAAAGAGCAAATATGTGTACGATTTGTTTGCAATGCCCTTCAATAGCACACGTTTTTAAACAATTAGTGAATTTGGGACCAAAAGCGGGACACGGAAGCTAAAACTTCGCATCTCTGAGGTTTCTTATATTATAAACCGAACTTTAGTTCGTGTAATGGCCGTCAACAAACACCATGACAAAGTCTTTAGTGCTCCCTCGCTAGATTATTTGGAAAATTTATAGCCGAACTCGTCTACAAAGCAAGGCACTGAATGCGACCAAATCGTCAAGACTAAAATAACCACTATAAAGATACTAGAAGGCACTAAGCTAGCTTTAGAATAATACGAGCCCGTAACGAGCAATACCGCCGCAGACATATTTCCAGTTATGTCTTAATAATTTGCAAGAAATTATCAATGCGAGTTAAACAGTTTACAATAAGGTATAGCATTTACATGAGGTATATTTTATAGTTCTGCATTTTTGCGAGCCACAAAATAGCAACGAAGAGAATTACAAGAGGGGTATCTGATGATGTTCAAACCTAGATGGCGACCATAGAAAAATCCCAACCGTGGATAAACTGCCCAAACGGCATGGTTGAGTTTTGCAGGCTTATCTTTAATTGGTGAGGAGGAATAGTACCAGAGAAAGGTCTTGAACACTTCGGAGAGAGGTATTTTGCTAGCGTAGCTAGTTCCAAAACCGCTTAAAAATCTATCCTCTAGTCTCTAGATGCTTCACGAGGTGACTTCAGAGCCCAGAAGGGAGAAAATACAAAGCTGGATAATAAAACACCAAAATTGATGAGTGGTCAGAAATGAGTTTGCTTCTGAAATATTTGTTAATACTGTCATAGCCAGATTAGTTTCGGTAACACACAATGCATAGGGGCTGGAATAAACTTTCCACGATAATGAAGGATTTCAAATCCACATTTAAGTGATTTCTCGGAAACTCCAACACACACCAGAAGCAATCTATTAATGAATCTCATCAAAAAGGCTATACAAAGTCGCTGCCTGTATACAGGCAATCTATTCCAAAAATCATCAAAATTTTCTAGCACCAATCCATGATCACTGTTGCATTGCCTTTGTCTGCAGGTAGTATCTTGATGGTAGTTTCGTATTTGAGATCTTTGATCGCTCTAATCTTTGCTCTGGTGAGATTAGGTTTAATTCTCCTTGATGGCTCAAGGGCTTCTCTTGCTCTCCATCGATACTATTTTGCTTCTTCTGGCTTTAGTCATCATGAGCAGTTGTTACAAAAAGCTTCGTGTTATTCGTTACTAAGGCGTTTGGCTTCTAGACTAAGTTTTTTTTTGTTCCGCATATGTTAAGTAATTAATATTAACATTAACATTAACATTATTAAAAGGTATGAATTCCCTGACTTATCAGATTGCAAGTTCGTCAACAGTTTCTTAGTATTTTACCAGACTATGGCAATCTATATTTTTTAAAGTTTATAAACAAATGTCTATTTTCTGTAAAAGATACTAAGCTGCTAAGCTACAATGTTTTCCGTGTAGATTTATGCGCAATCCTTTTCTCTTTAGATTGGTAACATAACCCATTCTGTGTGATTAAATAGCGAGAAGCAATAAACATAAAAGGGATTTCCAATACAATTTTCCTATGTTTGGTCTTTAAATTATCTACTCCGTGTAATAAGTTTGACAAAATAAATCATCTATGTTTTACTATACTGTTGCTCTTATCATAATTACATATTTTTATTACTTGGGGTCAGTCTTCAAATAAAGTTCGAATACGTGTAATGGAATTACTTTAATGCCATAGCATTTCAGTTTCTAGATAAAAAAAATATGACATATTCGATCTAAATCTTTTGGGAGCTGAGAAAGTGCACCCAAACAGTGCATTTTATTATAAATGGGGCATAGAAACTCATGTAGGACATTAGTAATGTTTTTACAATTTGTAAAGCTACGCTGAGCTACATTTATGGTACCTTTTGTTTTTTCAATCAATTCTACGAACCTAACTTTTCTCGTATTTTTTGAGAAAACAATTGGTAAATGAATAAGCCTTTGATTACTAATTTTAAGTATATTGTCTTTTCTAAGCACTGGCACAACTATACTGCGTGCGATAATTTATCTGGAAAGCAGTCCACTTCCATTATAGGCACCGTTACCTAGTCGACATTGTCATTTATTAACCAAGCAGGGTCGTATCCACTTGTCTTTTTATTAGACAACTTGGGGACTATATTTTTAATTTGATTAATTGTAACAAGGTATAAAGAAGGTGAACTTTGCTGCGATCATCGGTGGTCCTGTCCGGGGTAATTTTTCTGTTGCACAAGTGATTTTTAGCAAATTTTAAAAAAAGTG